>JAHBCN010001516.1:0-115486 GCA_019359885.1 Listronotus oregonensis
GTTTTCTTTTTTTAACGAAAATTATTTAATAAAATATATAAATATATATATATATATATATATATATATATATATATATATATATATATTATATATATATATATATATATATATATATATATATATATATATATATATATATATATATATATATATATATATATATATATATATATATATATCAAATTTGTTTTAAATTAATTAATATAATTATTCACTTCTGCAATTGGTAGAATTAAAATTATTTATATATTTTACTTTCCTACTTTTCCAGGTTTCTTACTATACATTTTAAGTAAAAATTTAATAGGATTTGATCTATACAACAAAAATACCATAGAAATTCCAATTATTCTAAATAACTCATATTACATCCGCCTATACAATATTATATTCTATCTATTGTGTATTTTCCGTTATTGCTTTTGTTAAATTTATATTCATTTCTGCAATATTGCTTTTCCCGAACCAAATTATAATTATTAGCCATACTCAATAGGATTAGGTTAATTTTTTAACTTTGCTTACAAATGAATTTATTATAAAAATTAATAGAAAAAATTGTTAGGTACTACCCCAAAACGTTTTTTTTTGTAAAATAAGACAAAATTCTTTTTGCAACATATCACATAAACCTGCTCTGTTTTTAAAAGTTGGTTGCAATTTCGTTTACTAGGGACAAAACAGTGTTATAGTGGTCAATGACCCTGCCAATCATGCAGGCGACCTGGGTTCGATTCCTGGGGCCGAAGAGACATTAACAGTGTGACCAGTAAAGTCCGCATTATATGGGATTTTTTTCAAATAATAGTTTTCTTCCAAATTTTAGTTTGGCATTTATGTCTGCTTCGATTGAATAAAATTAATCAAAAAAATAGTAATCGCATAATTTCAATTCGCATTATTTTTCAAATATTATCAAATTTTATTTTATACATATTATAAAAATTTTAAAAGTGGGGTTGTTCCTAAAATTTAAAAAAAAAAAATCTAAATGTATTTTTTGTCCTATATGCAAAATTTCAGGTGCATAAGATTTTACACAAAATCCAAATTAAACGATTAAAATCTTGTCACATGTGATGCATGTTATTTGTTTTTGACTCTGGATAAAGTAACTAATGGGGTAACGTAAATCGGTACGCCGTCGCACCATAAGTAATTGCCGACAAACTCTGCTATCGGCTAAATATGAACTGCAAACCTAATGCAAATTTAAGGTTTGGACGCCCTGCAGAATGACTATTACTAGTTGAAACACTAGAACAGAACATATTTACACAAATTTTACTCACAATAAATTTTATGAATTATTAAACCACAAAATTCTTGTGATATGCCGATGGGGCGCATCAGCAACTCAATTTTTGTTTATAATTTACAGTTTTAAAAATTGTCCCTTGACAAACCTTTTGAAATTTTGTTTGCTTTAAAATTGTAGAAGAAACGTAAAAGTTCCGAATTTACTCTTTCACTAGACACTGATAGCGTTAATTAATTTTGCAAAGAGGTTAGAAAAATTAAACGTAAGATATTATCTAATTATAATATTAGCTTTTCACAAATTTATCAAAGCCTTATTTATAAAAAAAAATATGGGAAAAAAACTATAATATTTAATCAAAAAATCGACGAAACTTTAAATAAGCACGAAATTTATTTAAATTTCACTGAAAATCCGAAACACCCTTCGAAGTCTATGAGTTGTAAGTCCATCGACGTTACTACACAATTTGAGATTTTTTTTTATCACTATAAAAGTTAAAGGGTTTAAAGTCAAAGTTAGAAATTATTTACAGTTTTGGGGACACCCGGTATTAATTATTGACGAACTATCTTATCAATAGGTTCGGATATTACCTTAATTCTCTGCTAATCTCCGAAACATACAAATCACTTTATTATTCACTCCAGCTAACTTTTGCCCTGGTACAGTCCTTTATAATCACCTTTAACCACTTTGCTCTACTTTTGAACTTTACGTAAACAAATTCGACACAAAGAAATACTTGAGTAGCGTTACTTAGCTAAGAAATGTACACTTTGTACAAAAGCTTATAATTTTCCTTGGTTGCAGAGAAAAGTGGTCATAGCCAATTTTCTTGTGCTTACACTGAAAAAGTCGCATAAGCTACCATGAAAACTGACATTCCATCAAATTATTTAAATGGAACACCTAAAGCCAGAAGTATTTCTGCATTGTTAGCGCTTTGACCTCGCTTTACCACCGTAAGGGCCCAAGCTCTGGTTGGATGCGTCGACTCGCTACGTCATTACAAGGTTACGAAGCATATCGATGTGTAAACGTTGCCTAGCGACCGGAGGCTTTCTTTGTTTCGTTGTTTTTAGACCAAAAAGAAATTTTTAGAAATGATTAAAATTTGTTTTTATAAAGTCACCTTATATAGGGTCAGGAATAAATGAATTTTGCATCATATTGGGGACCGAATTTTAATAACCCAATTTGAATGTTGCAGAAAAATCTAAATTTAATATAAAACCTCTTTAAAGAAAATTTGTCTTAAATAATTTTCGTTAAGTGTGTTAAGTCCTATTTTTCTACAGTGGTGCAATTAACAATAAATTGGCAGGAAATCAAATTTAACCTATACATCTGAACTTGGGCATGTGGGAAAAAATGCATTTAGAGAAACCTTTTTTAAAAGGTTTTTTTCCATATTTTTAAAAGCAACCTCATTTAACCTCTCGATTAAAGCAGAAATTGATTTAACGTCAAATTTCAAATAAAGTAATTAATAAAAAAGAATCTCTTATGAGCTGACCTAATTGGTCACTCTATATATGCGAACCGCCCTTGTCGCGTCGAAAACGCTTTCGAATTTTAAAGGAACAATGCCAGGTATAACTAAATGGGTGACCGCCAGTGAACTCGTTATGCAGCTCGGTTTAAATTACCAAATAGTAGTTAATCCAATTTTATGTTCGTTGTTTTAGACAAAAATTATTCAGAAAGATAAAATGATAAAAAACAAATTAATTTGGCAAAAAGGGGTTTTCATGCAAAATAGTAATAATTTATAAAATGCTATAAAATTAAAAACATAAAATTGTAGCATTTCTTTTTTATCGACAATACTAATATTTTTAATAATACAGGTTATTGAAGTACGTAAAGTATAAGATTAAAAAACAAAAAGATTAAGTATAAGTAAAAACCTTTATGCATTTTTGCATAGTAAAATTTAATCTTCCCTGCAATAACAACTCGCTTTGGTGGTAAACATTACAAAACCCAAATAAAGTACCAAAAACTAGCAAAGAATTTTACGTATGTCATAAAATTAACGAAATTTACATACCAAATTTAAAAATCAAAATGTTATAGGAAACCTAAAAAATTAAAAACTTTCTTTTGAAAGTTTGTGAGGCTGTGCTCATTGGACTTTGGGGTGCAATATTTGTTTTTGTATTTGTTGTAAAAGTTTTCCTACAGTTTAATTTTTTTTAAATCTTTTTTTGGTTTTGTAACATATTGATCTAAGTTATAAGCAAATTTAATTTTTAAATGTATGACACGCTTTTTCTAAATGAGATATTTTCTTGTTTCTAAGAAAAAATATATAGTTTGAGGGTCAAGCAAAGCTTTTTAAGGTTAATTAAATATTTTTTTGCCATGACAAAAAAAATTATATAAATATTTTTATTAAAAACTTAAAACTTAAAGAAATTCTGTAAAAAAACAAAATTTTAAAAAATTCCTACGGTTTTTGGAGTATTAACTTTAATGAAATTGCATAGATTCGACGAACCTACCTATTGACCTCAATATTATTAAGTAAAGTATTATTTACAGAATTGTTTATTAAATAGAAAGTATAACTGAGGATGGTTATATTTTAAAATATCTAATAAAAACTCCAAGGGATGAAAAGACCAATAATTAAAGAAAAGCAAAGAAAAGATTTTTTAAATCTTTTAATACTTACCATTCTCATTTATACTTTTTATTTTATAAATTTTTTTGTAAATAACACTTTTAATAATATTGAGATCAATATTTTTTTTAATTTAGGTTTTTTTTCATAGAATTTTCTATAAGTTTTAAAAGTTTAATAAAAATATTTGCATAATTATTTAACCATCGCAATAAAAATATATATTATATTAATCTAAAAGGCCATTTGCCTTAAATATCACCCACTAAAGCCTAAAGTGACACTGCTAAGAAACAGAGGTACTGCAAGTCGCTTAAGCACTACGCCACAACCCCCTTCTAGCGAATAATTGATTAATTTTCGAAATATGTCGCTCTTATAGCGGTTAGTATAAGAAAAGTGTATTTTTATAAAAAAAAAATAAATAAATAAAAATCAGGTTATTTTGACTAATGATCCTGAATTGCTCTTTTGTTTCTTTGTTTAAATTAGTTTATAGGTAAGTTTTGAATGTTTAGCTTTAGAATGAACATAATTTTTGAAACTTTGTTTTGTATTGTTACCATTTTATTAAAATTGGTCTGGTTACACATTTTCCACATAAGTATCAAGTATCATGGAATTTTTAAAAAATATGCAATACAAATATTATTTTAGGCGTTATTACTTAAAAAATGTTTGCATCTATGTTATGCTTTTGTGAAAGAAAATATGTTTGTTTCTATGTAATTAAGGCGACCAATTTTATTTAACTTTTTATTTATAATTAAACCCAAGTATCTTACTTTTTCAAATCTTCCTAATGTATTTTTTATTTTATTTTTTTTATTTTATTTTTTGTTTAAATAGTGGTTGCCTTGTTATATTCCCAATAATTTTAAGTTTGTTGTGCAAAAGCCTATGGTTGGTTGGTTAGTTGTTTGGTTTAAGCGGAGTTATTCGCTTGCAAATACTCATACTGCAGCATATTGGCTTATTGTGCTTACCTTTATAGAAGTCCGTTTCAAATAATATGGCCTAATAGATTTCTACCAAGATGTTTATGAGAAAGAGAAATTTTGCCTTGTATATTTCCAAATAGTATTTGTCTTCTGAACGTCAGTGTATTGCAGTCAAATATTATGTGTTAGGCTGTTTACTTCTCCTTCCAGTAGCTTTCACTTGTCTTAACTGAGTGCACCCCATAAGTTAGTTCCTTGAAAGGGTTGCTTAGCGTTGCCTTAGCATGTCTTTGACCAGGTAGGTAGGTTTAAAGTGAGTGGACTTTTTACGCTCTCCACTGCGACCGCTCGGTCTATTGTGGCTCACACCTTTTTATATTTTTCCCAATAGGATCGGACTTCAAATGAATCCGATATCAGATTGGAAGAGAGTTCTTACATCTCCTCTTACTCGAGTCGCTACCGGACATGAGCACAATGTGTTCTGGTGTCTCTGTCTCCTGGAGAGTATGACGAGCAGACGATTAGATCCGTCATGACCTCCTCTCCCGGTCTAGTGACTTGGGTAGCTACCAGGTCCTTGTTACAGGAACCAGATGTTTTTTCTGAGGCCGCATCTCCGGCCTTACTCAATGAAAACGGTCCTATCCGCTTTCTATTTAAAGTCAGGCAACCCTTTTCCCTATAAAGGCTGTTCTGTTCGCCTTTTGTTTGGATTCAGGGATCCCTTCCTAAGCACCTGTTTGTTCGGGATGGATTAGCCCTTCCCCGTTAAACAGGCGCCGGTGACTTTAGGGGCATCTTTCGAAATGGATTCACCCGTTTCGGTCGGCGCACCTTTGTCTGTTGCACCTCTCGAAACGGATTTCCGTTTGGTAGCGCACCTTTGTCCTTTTTTCCTATAAAAGCGGTTCTGTCCGCTTTCTGTTTGGAGCTAGGGAAGTAATAGTCCACCGGCAGAGCCCCGCATTACCGCAGTAAGGCTAGATACTCTGAGAGGTCGCCCTGTATCTGAGAGGCACCGTTGGAGACACAGGATTTAGTCACTCATCAGCAAGGTATGCATGAGTTAAGCCTTGTGTTCATCTTAGCTTCGATCTCGTTCCATACGCTAGCCAAAAAAGTTGCCGATAACCAGCAACTCTAGCGCATGTCCAAAAAGATCCTACTGGGCCCAACCACGACGACGACGTGTGAACACAGCGGTTGAGTCTTTGACCAGGTGATGCATGCCAATAATCCAGATACTGTTCTTGGGGTTATCTATCTATTGTTGTTTTTATCGCCTGTTTTAGTAGTCAGAGGAATGGCCCTGGGTCGTTAAAATTTCTAGTTAAACCAGCTCTTGCTAATTTATCTGTGCTTTTCTATTGAGTTCTATTTCCGTGTGTCCAGGAACCCAGGGAAGTTTTATCCTGTTGTTCATGGCGGTATTTTTTTAGGTCGTTCAGGCAATTTGTCGTATTTTAATGTAAAACGATGAAAGTTTAAGGATTTTAGAGCAGCTTAATTATCCGAGGGAATAAGTTTGTTTTGGTTGTAATATCTCTTTCTTAAACTCTCTTAAACACATGCTTGGATAACATAGATTTCTGGCTGCTATATTGTGGCTTGCTTACCTGATGGAAAGCTGTAGGTCTGTTCCTTGCTTAAAATACATTAGCACCACTCCATTATTTATTCATCGGTGTACCAAACCTCTGGTCTCTGGAAAGTAATGAAGATGTTTCTTTTGTCTAAATGTCAGGGTTGTAGCTGATTTTATACGGTTTATCAATGTTGTCTGACTATATTTTTTTAGAATTTTGTTTCCACGTCCTTTGGTTTATAATATTATAGGCGCTTGTTATGGCCTTTATTGTAATTAAAATGCCCAAGAAAGTTAGGCCCAACATAGTTTCCATAGCCATACTTATAATTGTTGTAAAGCAGTTTTTATCATTATCTGTAGATCCTACGTATTTTAATATATATGAATTTGAATATATAATCCGCAATACTCAAGTATAGTGACTCAAGATCCGTAAGCCGCAGGCTCAAAGCAAACAATGTGTAAAATGGAATCCCAGGACGAATTAAAAATTATTTATTAATAACAGTATTAGTGCTGTAGTCTAGTGTCATATATATCCTCCGATTCGACAAGTATCCTTTTACCAGACTTATTATGTTTTATTTATATACCAAAATACCATTAATATATAGCCTTGTACTACGTTAACCCTAATTGCAAAAACTCTTTTATATGACGGGCATATAGAAGTTTTTTCCTAATGCCTTTATGACGCCATTTCATTAGTCCCAAAAGAGAATCGCATTGTAATAAACGAGAAAGCACACTTTTATATCAATTAAGGGGATGGTTTCTGTGCATTAAATGTTATTGGCGCGAAATGGCATAATGCTGGGTGTGGTCCATTAAGGAATATTGTTGTTTAGCGTCACAATTTTTCAATTAACTACAGCTTTTATGATGTATACAATTCTTGCTTATGTTTTAGTTCTTATGCTTAAATAACAATACAAATAATATTATCATTCTGTAATTTTTGTAATAGTGCGTAAGATTCTAAATCTAGAAATGTCATGAAACGTAATCACTTACCAAATATTTCCATTTTAAATCTCTCCTATAAAATATATCGCAAGTTGTTTTAGAAAACCATAATACCATAAATATATTTATTTATGATTGGCATGTTTATAAAACCCTTTTGATTAATATTAAAAGAAGTGATGCTGTTCATTGGGGATATTTTAATTTCTATGTGTTTATATAAATTTACTTTCTTCTTTATTTTTTCTATACAGTAATTTAACACTATTTTAAATATACAAATTATCCACAAAATTAAACAGACAGACCGGACTGTAAACAACTATTGACAACAGTAGATTTAATTAGAAATTAATATCTTAGGTAGTTCCCCTAAACTTACCCCAATGAGTTAAATATTGTGTATGTAGGCTCTGCAGGAACAAGAACAATACTAACTTACAGGTGATGTGCATATACAAATATACATAAAAGAGATAATGGGAGTAACTTTAAAACTGGCTAATACAGGGTGTCCAAAATATGTGGGCAATCTTTTGGAATCTAATAGAAAACCTGAAAATATTATGATAAGTTCCCATAAACTTTTTTCCTATGACCCTCCCCTGCGAAAATACAGGTACATAACGAACGCCCCTGGAAATCGTTTTTGTTTAAATACCTTTTAAAATACTAGGCGTAATTTAATATTTTTTTAACATGATGATTACTAGATTGACTAGATAAGTATTCCTAAAATGACCCCTTTAATCATATTTGGCTTAGTTTGCCAGGGACGGACAAACTCTGACACAATAATAGTAATTTTTTTAACACCCTTTTTGATACAGGATGGTAAAATTTTTAAAAATAAATCATTTATTATTAATATCTGTAATACCACTTCAGATATTTTAGTGAAATTTGGCATACATGTACTATGTATCAAGTAGAATTTTTTAGTTTACCACATTTTTTTATTTGCCAAAATAGGCAGGTCAAATTCTGTACGAACGCCACTGGTGGAAATAAATAAATTGTGGTACACTAAAAAATGCTTCTTGATACATAGTACATGTATGCAAAATTTCATTAAAATATCCTAAGTGGTATTACAGATATTAATAATGAATGATTTTTTTTTAAAAATTTTACCACCCTCTATCTTAAAAGTTAAGACGTTTAATACATACGTTTGTATAAAGTCTGCTTCTTAAAATGGATCCAAAATTTGTCCCCCTAAATATTGACGTACAATTAGAAAACACCCTGTATAATGTAAAAAAAATACCAAACATAATATTTTATTTCTCGTTAACAGTTGATTTTATCGATGTCAATCAAGAATATTTTTTTTAGTTTAAGGTTAAAGCTATCCAAAAATAATATTGTTGAGCCTTTCATCATACAGGGTGTTAAAAAAATGTTATTATTGTGTAAGAGCTATTCCGTCCCTGGCAAACATAATAAGCCAAATATGATTTAATGGGTTTATATATATATATATATATATATATATATATATATATATATATATATATATATATATATATATATATATATATATATATATATATATATATATATATATATATATATATATATATATATATATATATATATATATATAATATAAAAATATTAAATTACGCCCAGATTTTTAAAAGTTATAAAAAAAAACGATTTTCAGGGTTGTTCGTTATGTACCTGTATTTCCGTAGAAAAGGCTCGTAGGAAAAAAGTTAATGGAAACGCGTCATACTATTTTTAGGTTTTCTATTAGATTTTAAGAAATTGCCCACATATTCTGTGACACCCTGTATATCAGAAAGAATATGAAAAAGTTTAGCATTTAACAAAAAATATAATACAACGACATAAGATTAAACTCGTATAATTTAACCACCGACCTACAGTAAACATTATCACAAAACCAAATCCTATTGGTAAAATAGCAATTCTATTTTTTACTGTCAATTTAAAACTCATTTAAATAAAATAAAAAACAAATATAACCGCCAAAAGTATTTATTTGTCATGTAGTAATTAGGTATAATATGGGGGAAAAAGGTATATTTGACTTTTTTGCCATATGACAGAATAAATGTCGCATGTCACACTTACGGCCGAGTGACGATCTCGTTGCTAAAATTAACAATAAACTAAATTAAGAAATGCGTTGCCAAGAAAAATCTTGGCAACGCAGCACGTTTTTAAATATATTATGTCAGATGGTTTTTAATAAATAATTTAGATTGAGATTTTGGGTATAAAATAGATTAAACATTTAAAAACCATTCCTTGCACAAAATCTGAAACAATAGGTTTGGCACTCTTACACAGTAATTTTATATATTTTCTTCAAATACAAGCAGTAGGATAGATAACTTAAGTAACCAATACTGCAGAACTTTTTTACATTTGGTTTTTTACAGGTTCTATAATATAGTTTATGCCCATTACATTTTATTGATAAATTCAGGTAGTACTACATTTAGAAAAGACAAAATACTTGCTGTTTTTTGCTAGAAATTGCTGCTTTGGTTTAATAAATATTAGTAAAACTATTTATTTTCAATATTTTATAACTTACTGCCAAATATATTAATCTATTTTTTTAAAAAACAAAAAATTAAAAAAATTGTATATTTATTTGTCTATATATAGGTGTAAATTAACAAAATTAACCTAAAAAATGCTTTTTTTCTTAAGTTAATGGCGTGTTTCACCGCATTCAACATGCGACCGTTAGAGACCTAAAGTGGTATATGTCCGGTTCGTCCCAATTTTTTGTTCGAATTCCTCGTCAAAGGCACTCCAGGGTATAAAACTTGATCTAAGAATTTGCCATTGCAATTAAAAAATGTTTTTAGTTTTAAAAACATATATATAATATATATATATATATTTATATATATATATATATATATATATATATATATATATATATATATATATATATATTATAAAAATATATATATATATATATATATATATATATAAATACATATAATAGTTTTTACACCCACGCTAGTTACCCAGATTATCCATCGCAACCTTCCCGCATATACTACTAGAAGCAGACTTGCAACTTGGTTGTGCGAACAATGTGGGTAAGAGAAAGAATAATATGAGTACGCCTTTTTTCTCTTACTCTACGTGCTGATTGGTGGGCGTAGTGGAGGCTTGGTGTATACCAAATAGTTAACCTTAAAATTAGTGCCCTGTTGTCAAGGTTTTCAATTTTTATCTCTTTGTTAATTTAACCCATTGTTAAGTTCGTTGTTAAATTTAACAACAAGCTCGTCACTCGGCTGTTAGCCTTATATATATTTTTTTAAATTCGGTCCAATGAACTTGCTTATTTTGAATAAAATTAAAGCAATTCCTAACATTCGTATGGTTTAAACAAAATGTAAATTAATTGAAATATTGGTATCTTTGATATATTAGGCGTGTAATTAAAAATAACATATGCAGGTTAATTCCAATTTGAACCTTACCATTGGAATCTCAAAAACTACGAAGATTGTTAAATTGGGGCAAAGTTACGCATTCATGTGATTAACGATATGTTGTTTAAAAAGTTTTAAAATTTTGAGTATTGCCGGCAATAGCCGATAAAAACCGAAATTTTGGAAAATTATTTTTATCTGTCTTAACTTCACTTTAAACCGTCTTTTAAAATAAATTGCATATTCCGATAACGCTTTTAGATTTCACATCTGACTTTCCGTCACTCGGCCACCGCCATCAACTTTATTTCTTTTTAGGGGCGGCATATTGGATTTACGTAGGTAAATAGTACTTCTTATTCTAATTTCAAAAATCTTTAGCATATTATACTTTAAAAGCACACACATTTCTTCATTTATTTTCTGAAAGTTAATAAGGTCTTAGTTGATGTTGATTTCGGAAAATGTTTTTTGTTTTCTGTAAAAATTAAATATCAGTACTTATCCTATTCCTATTTTTCTATATTTTTATTATTAAATTTGTAAAAGTTTTAATATATCTTACTTTTCTTCATTTGAGCTACCCATTTCTACTAAAAATCTGGTCTGACATTTTCCTTTACAAGAACAAAAACAAAAATCGCTGGAATCAAACCAACTAAAAAAATTTTTTTTTTTGAAAATAAATGAAGCTACTGACGCGGAATCTTATACGATATGGTGCTCATCTCCTCATCCGCATTTTTGAAATTAAATTCAAATTAATTTTGGCAAATTAAAACCTTAAAATTTAGTAAGAATTATTTCTGTAACATGTGTAAATATTATTCCGGAATTTTTGTAATAAAGTTTAGTAAATTTTAAAAAATGGTTCTCTTTATTTTCATTTAATTTTCCGTGTAATAATAAAAAGCCTGGGGGTAATGAACATCATAGGCACCCACACGACACTTCTTCGGCACAGCGGCACCTCTGGCCTGCCGCCGCTGCCGACCAAGTACCCAAGCCTTCAGTTTCTTTTACAATAATTATATGTATAGCACAATGTACGACGCTAATTTAAAAAACCTTTATAACTGTAGTAACCACCTAGAGCTCTTGCCACAAGTGACTCCACCTTTGGTCGGCCAACTTTCGCGCGACCTCAATACGTTTTGGACTGGAACCAATGGTAACTCACTGCCCACCGGTTTAAGCTTTTGCAGAGGGATTCCAGACCCATTCTTTTACGATGGCCCCGGATAACGGTCCGCATTCCGTTGAGATTCGGTGGCATTTTAAAGAGGAGATATTTCATATTAGATGACGGCCCTGGATATTTTCTGGATGAAACCCGGCCGAACCCGAGATGGGATAAAGTTTAATAAAAGAAGGGATCCATTGGGAATACACCGCAAAGAACTAAAAAGCGGTGTCTAGTGGGTTTTCCGGGAATAAATAGCGATATTCAAAGAAAGACATGGACAGGATTTTGTTATTCTCGACTTTGAGGCTTAATTTGGATGGGAAACCCAGTAGAACCCGGATTCAAATAATTTCTACAAGGAAAAGGAAGTATTAGGAAGTTATCCCGTAAACACCCGATAGCCAGTTCCCGCGGGTTTTCGGGATAAAAGTCACTTTAAACTTGAGCGGACGTAATATTTCCAGCCGGATGGAAAAAAGAGGGCACCGGCGAACCCCTCAAGGTTTGGCTCGGAAACGGGCCCCACTGCCCCTGAGATCTATCAGTTACCTAGAGCTTTGCCCTGCTAAGAAACATGGCGCCCAACATGAGACGCCATGAGATCTGCACGGGAAAAAATTTCTTTGAGACTTGGGATAATTCGGCATCTTAAGGGCTCTAGCCCTTGTACGGACTAAACAGAGACCAGATAAAATGTATTTTTTTTATCAGGGTAAGGAACTCTATTTATCTAGATAAAAATCAAAATGGAAACCCTAAGTAAAATAAAAAACGGATGGTGGTGGCCCAGTGACAAAACGTCGAAGGTAAAAGTTTCATTGCAAATAACTGGTTCAGTGGGTTCAGTTTGGAGCACGCTGGCCAACTCACCCATAGCCCATTTAATGTTTAAGTTAAGAGATCTAGAATAAATTCCACATCCCGTACCTTCTTTTATTTTTGAACCGTCTGTGTAGATATTAATTATACCTGCCACGTTTGTGTTCGATTCTCCTTTGACGTCAATTTTGTAGGGTTTGTAAAGAACAAATTGAAATGTTGATTTTTTTATACAGATGAATGGTCAGTCGAAGCATGGAATATTTATTTCATAAAGACAATAAAGCTATTTTTTTCTGTAAATGTAAAAAAATAGCCAGCAAAACGTTTTCATCAATTCTTTTGATTTTTCTTGAATCCATCCATTTTTCAAAAACTTTACACTTTTTGTCATAGCAATCTCGGGATTTTTCTAGTAATATCTGCATTGTCGCTTCTTCTGTTTTTGTAATAATGTCCTAAGGCACATAATTCTCATCAATTTCTTCCATTTTTAACTCTAAAAGTCACTTCTGGCACAATAAGTAAGTGGTCCACAATGTCATAATAATTAATGTTTAAACTGCTAATAATATTTTAGGTTTCATGCTAAGCTTAAATGCTCAGACTAAATATAAATTTACACTGTGCAAGCAGCTGCAGCATAAACACCAAACCTCAACGCAAAACATCACGAAATAAAAATTTATAAATCCTGTTTTAAAAAAGACTCATAGACAAAATACCTGTTATTTTTTTTAGTTCTTAAATAAAACCTGCTACTTGTGTATTATGATTTCTTAGTTGTTGAATAAAACATTGTATGCTACTCGTGAGTTATGGTTTCAAAGAGACTTGAGAAATTATAAATGTTTCTCGCGTGGCTTATTTTCAACATAACACACTAGTACCATAAATAACTATTTATCTTTTAAATTATAAGTTAAAAGTAATAACTTTTTACCAAAAAAATACAATATCTTCTGGCTTATGGAAACAAAAACTGCAGAATTACTTTAAACGAAATTTTTTAATGTAAACAGAAAAAGGGTGTTTTAATTTATGGCATATTTGATTTTCTATCGGCAGATAAAACTAGTTGAAAATTTAATTAAAAACTAGGAAGCAATAAAAAACACCAAGAAAATTTATTGGAAAAGTGTTGACATTGATATTGGATTTTGTATCCTTTAGGATAAATTATAGCTAAACGGCAAGGGCAATATCGTAATAAATTTTTAAATGTTGAGTTTTTAAATAAAAGGGTTTTAATAAAATGTAAAAAGTAAAGCGCTATTGTACTGGCCAATTTAAAAAATACTACGTTATATTTGATGTTTTAGCAATTAATAAAATTACATTTAATTTAAAGAATTTAAATGTTTCTAAATATAAAATATTAATAATGTATTAAAATAAAAAAAAATACTTTGCCGATGCAGAAACAGAAATGCCAACGTACCATAAAATCTTATACCAGGTCCAACAAAAGTTTGGGTTCTGTAGTGCCTCACATATTACAAATAATGTTTTTTAAGCTGCAGCTATAATATAGCAAGCTGTTCTATATACAGGGTAATTTAAATTTAATACTCTCCATTAGGAAGGAAAACTATAGAAGATACAAAGATAGTTAAATTAAGGCAAATTTGCGCATTTACGCGACTAACAACATGCCGTTAAAAAATTTTAAATTTTGAGTTTTTTTGGAAATATTTAAGAATAACCGAACAAGTTATTTGCAATGAAACTTTTACCTTCGACGTTTTGTCACTAGGCCACCACCATCCGCTTTTTATTGTACTTAGGGTTGCCATTTTGATTTTTATCTTGATAAATAGAGTTCCTTACCCTGATAAAAAAAATCATTTTTTACTTTAAAAGCTGGTAATGAGATCTGCACGGGAAAGGATCTCTTTGAGACTCGAGATAATTTAGCATCTCAGGTGGTCATACAACAAACTGAGCCCACAGGCATAACCATAGCTGCAAAAGAAATAAGCTGTAGAAACATTACTGGTAAAGTCGTGCTTATCCATACGGATTGCAGACAGACACTCCTAGCCCTAAGGAGACCACGCTACTCCTCGGGTCTGGTACTAGAATGTCACCGTGCCCCTGTGGACGCTTTCAGCATGAATGTAGTCACTCTCTGCTGGACCAAAGGACACGCGCACTCCAAAGGCAGCCGCATCGCTGACTTGTTGGCCAGAAAGGCTGCCGGTACAAAACCTTTTGGACCCGAACCTTTCGTAGGTCTGACAGGGTCTACGATGAGGGACCTAATAAAAAATAATCTCATCAGCAGTTTACAACATGATCGGATAAAACAGTAAACTGTAACTTTTCCAGGGAGTTATTGAACTATTCTGAAAGAGATACAGCTAAACATTACTTGGCAAAGTCTAGGGCGAGCCTTCGTCTAATCACAGGCGTTCTTACTGGACATTGTCAACTACGGAAACACCTCTTTAGAATGGGTATAAATGACACACCTCTGTGTAGAGGTTGTGAACAGGAAGACGAGACGGTGGAGCACATCCTTTGTGACTACCCTGCACTCTCGTCCAAGAGAAGATCCATGCTGGGCGAGTATTGGCTTTCTTTGGCCGACATTAAGGAGATTCCCCTCGGCGACGTTCTCACCTACTTTAAATCAGTAGGATGGGCAGCGTACTGAGTGAGGAGTCCCCTTTAGGAGGTAGCACAACGGGCCTACTGAGGCCTAGGTGCAGTGATGCTTATCACCCTCCGCACTTTCAGATACAGATGTGGCAAAAAACCTAGTTTCTTAAAAATTAAATCCCAAAGATACAAACCCAAAAAGTTCAAAACTTTTCAAAGAAATAAAATCGAAACCTTTTTTGACAGGCCCCAGTGAGTATTTACTAATAAAAGTAGATTTAGTTATAGATTACTGGGGCTTGTAAATGTGATGGGCTATCACATTTAAAAATTAATGTCAAAGTCAAATTTCGAATAAAACTATTAATAAAAAATCCTATTTGATGCTTGTTTTTTTTAATCTGCAAGTATATGTTTATTAAATTTTAAAATAATTAAATAATTAGTTTAAAAAAAAATGTTGGTAAAACCTTTAAGTTGTAGCAATAAAACTAACCCAAAAAAATACTGTATCAAATTGACTTAATAATAAATTGAATCACTTCTTAATAACAAAACCTACACATTTGGATGCATATTGTCACAATATGTTCCTGACTTTAAAAAACCGGAAAAAATCCGCAATTTCGACGGTTTTCGGCAAATTACTAAAGATTGATAGGTGCCAGAGTAATTCTCTTTAAGTCCGATATTTTTTTCGTAAAGAGGTTTTTCTGCTGGTTTTTTAAGACTAAAAAAAAATTGTAATTTGATGGCCAAATCCTGAACACGTTTCGTATTTAGAAGGCAAAAATTTGTAAAAAACTCTACATCACATCTTTGAGTCCGATACTTTTCTAAAGTGGTCAAATCAAAATATAAAGTTTTAGTTTATATATTATAATTAGGGACCGGTCATCGATAAAAAACCATTACAATTTCAAGCTTAAAATGATACAGAATATACCAAATAAAAATGCAATAAATAATTCAACTTCCTTTAGTATTTATGGTTTTTACTTTGGTATTTTTATTCGGTGTGATTTCTTATAGAATAATACAAAAGACGTGGCAATAGTAAAAAATTTAGGAGAGTTTTTGCAACAACAAAAGAATTAAACTTTTATTTTTTATAATGCGATTATAAAAATTATATAAAATAAATTAAAATTAAAATAGACTTTTTGTCTACACAAATTTACAACTATTTGATTGCACCTGTATAAGGGTTCATATTTAAGCAATTAACCCCACAATCATAATTTTGTTGGTGGTAATGCAACTCTCCAAGTGCAGTACGAAAACTCTCCGGGCAGATTTCTTGTGAACTCGTAAAAACCAGTTCCGTTATATAGGGTAAATCACAGGGTAAATTATATTATATTTGTGCCAACATAGTTTGTTCTATTTAAACAGGTGTAAGTCGCTTACAGGCAAATAAATAATAAGTATAAGTAAAAAAAATCAAGTGGAGTGGCTCCTTAGATATTCTACTTTTATATTTGAAAGTGAAAAAGATGTTTTTTATCTTTGAACAACCCACGAAGGCCCAAGCACTAACGTACCGTGGGTATCTTAAGTGTGGTGAGAGAGAGTTGGTTCACACTAAATATTTGGAGACTGGAAGAAAAAGGAAAACCTTTTGTGGGTAGCAGTTTCCATAGTCTGGACACTCTAGGGATGAAGGAACTACGAAAGCAGGAAGTTCAGGGCCTCACTAGTTAAACTGAAAAAGGATGCATAAAAGTTGCACCAAGTGTTGTTCCGTTGGGAGCTGCCAGAGGAGGTATTATACTGGAACTTCTCTGAGCAGAAGCCGTGAAAATACCTAAAGAAGAGCGACAGATCCCCTACAGGTTGTCGGTGGGCAAGAGGGCGAAGCTTTTCTGTGAGCGTGGGATTATTTATAAGATGAACAGCTCTTTTCTGAATGAGTTGTAGGAGACGCCATTCCACCGACATAAAAACAATATTCTAAAGAAGGTCTAATTTGGGATACATACAGAGTATACAGATTGGAAGATGAGAAATACTTTCTGGCTCGAAAGAGGAATCCAAGTTTTTTTAAAGCTGTTGAGGCTATGGATGTAATTACTCTTTGTTCTGCAAAACTTTGTCGCTCATACGTAACAGATGAGCATTGATAGACTTTTTTCGCGACAGCGTACCTGCCTGTGTTTTGGAGGCATTAAACTCTACAAGCTTTTTGGCGTTAATAATTTTAAGGTTTTGTGAGAGAGACATCCGCATTGACCTACGCTTGGTTTTCAAATCAGGCTTATTGACTGGCTTAACAAAATGGTGCAGTTGGAGTTTGGTGCAGAATTTGTAATTCTGAATTTATTTGTACAAAACCATATCAAATTGAGCGACATGTTAAAGGTCCAGAACATTTAGAAAATATGCAAAGTTTTTCGGGGCCATCCAAATCTACAGAACAAGAACATTATGTATCAAACGCAGACTTCTGCATGGATTTGTGTAAAGCTTTTATTGCAGCTGATATTTTTTTTCATAAAATAAGTTATCGGTCCACGAGGACAATTTTGGAAAAAATACTACCACAGAAAAGTACCAGACGAATTAACTTTGCATAAAACTGTGTTGATATGGTCTATTTAAAAACTATGGACAAAATACGACACAATCTGGAAGGAAAAAAGTTATGGTTTAGTGTCGATGAACCCACTGACATCAAGGGAAGATATGTTGCTAATACTATAGTTGCACCTTTAAGTTATCACGAACCTAAAAACTCATATTTAATTAACAGTAAATTTCTTTCTAAAATCAATAGTGAGACAATAACAAAATCTGTAGTAGAAAGTATTACTTTACTACTGTCAGTCAGTATTCAGAAAAGTAGCGTTTTGTTTCTTTCGGATAGTGCTGCATATATGCTGAATGCAGGACGACAGTTAAAAGAACATTTTCCCAAATTGCTTAATTTGACATGTTTAGCTTATGCCCTACATAAAATATGCGAAATGGTACGTAGCTTTTATTGATATTTTAGTTATCGAGATTAAAAAGTTTTTCTTAAGTCACCTGCGCGTATTACGAAATTTAAAGATATGTGTATTAATGTCGCATTACCGCCACAATCTGCTATTACAAGGTAGGGAATATGGCTATCAGCAGTTAACATATTACCATATAAATTATAATGTGGTAAAAAATATTATCGGTAGTTTACAAGATGATGCTTTAAGTGTGAAAAAAGTAAAGAAGTTATAAATGCACCAAATGTTAAATCTGATTTAAAATTTATTTTTGAAAATTTTGGATATTTTCCGGATGTGATCGAACAGTTATAAATACAAAATGCTCACCTAGTGCCTTCATTTCATGTATTTCAAATTACCATAGACAAGCTTAAATCTGTTTCCAATAAAATTGGTGGCAAATTAAAATTGTATGTACAAAAAATCTTGGAAAGAAATCCAGGATTTTTAGAAATAAAACATATTTTTGAGGCACTACAAAATAAAAGAACTGTCTTGTAAAATAATTTTCGATTTACTCCAGTTACAAGCTGTGATGTCGAAAGGAGCTTTTTTAGACTTGGAGATATTTTAAATTATAAAAGAACCAATTTTTACCGAAACCAACTTTGAAAAGACGTTAGTTATATCATGTAATGCAAATAAATTGTAAAACAATTCTGTTATGTTTTTATTTCACATTTTTTTAAATTTATTTATAATTAATATATCCTGAATACGCACGCCAATGCATTTACCAGACATAAAAAACGTATAGGGAACAAGCTCGTTCCGAAATCCGGGCCCTAATTATAATACTAAATTAGTTTTTTGTTAACTTAATTTTGATATAATTTATGGAGCAGCAATTAAATACAGTGTTTAATTATTTACCATTAATTAAGATTTCATGTCTCTAGTTAATGTTGAACCGACTTAAAATAGATAAATACAAAAAGTTTTCAATAATTTAAACATGTACCTACTTAGTTATTCGGTAATGGACACTAACCTATGTTTACATTCCCTGGAAGCAATAAATATTTGTCTATTCTGTGTTTAACTGATAGACAGACATCTTTGGGAATATTCATGGAGGAGAGTAATATAGTATTAAACTTTAATCCAAAGACCAGATCTTGAAATACGGAGGGTCAACACAAACAAATCTCTAAATTATGTTCTAAAACAAGGGTAATTGTTTATTTAAGTCTTTGTTTTAGGCAATATACAGAGTGATACAAAATCATAGGCCCTCGCTTAATAAGATTTACTTGGCAAAAAGTAACACAAATAATAATGTTATATAATCATAGCTCCAAAACTGCCCCATTTTTAAGATTTAGGGTGTGAAATTTTTTTATCAGAATTTATATTCTTCTTTAACTTTTTAATCGGGTTTTTTTTCAACAGTTAAGGGGGAACTTTAGTCAAAAAGTCCTAATTTCGGGCGTTTTTGACGGTCAATTGAAAAAAACAAATAATATTTTGGCTATCCCTTTTGTCCATTTATTTATTTATAATGTAAAAATTTACAAAACAAACATATGTTACAAAGTAACAAGCTGTTAAAGTAGAGGGGAAAAAGAGCGTGTCCATCTTGTCGCGATTCTGTCTCTTCTGGTCATCTTAAAAATAAAAAATGGTAGATTCATTATCAATCCAAATGTGATGGATACCGTAATTATAACAGGATTCAGGCAAAAAAAATTCTCGCAAAATGGCGGTTTCTCAAAAAAAGTTGTTTTTTTTTCAGTTACTTTTAAACTTTTCCGAATTTTTTAAAAGAGCAAAATATAAAAATTTCGATTTTTTGTTGGTTCCTGCCATAGAAAGTTAAATAGATACTAAATGAAAAGCCTGTCTCCGCCAGGTGGGAGACAATATTAAGTAGCCTCTGTTTCCGTAAGACTCCTTCCGTACGGCTAACGGTAAAAAAACACTTTTTTGCTCCTATTTTTGTCCCGGGGCGAAATTCAAAAAACAGGCTTCATTAGGTTCTAGCCACTGCTAAAGACTACCACTGTGCCAAATTTCATGATTGTAGCTCAAGCCATAACTTCAGAATCACGTGGACAGACAAAAAAATAAATATATATACCTACCTACACATTAAAGTATTCATTAGCATATATATATATATATATATATATATTATTATTATTTATTATATATATATATATATATATATATATATATATATATATATATATATATATATATATATACTTAAATAATAAAATTAAACTTCTTGAGCCTTGTTATAAATAATAACAAAAGGTGGAGTTTCTTTGGGCATAGAGCTCCTTAATAAATGAAAAGAAAAATAAAATATCCTGGGTAGGTATGATCACTAAGGTTGGTTAATTTAAAATTACGAGGCCTCCAAGTAAATGGATAACCCGGTCCAGCCAATCCGATTACACGTGTTTCACCCTTGTTGGGGATGGTCACACCGAATGTAGACCGTGACAACCCTTGAGAGTAAAGCAGTTGCCTTATGAACATCTTAACCTAATACAGGTGAACGTTAAGCAACAGGCCATCTCGTCAAGTAATTCCAAAACAACCAATCTTAGTATCGACAGGTTAAGATGTTAATGTGCGCCATGTAGGTGTATTACGCAAAATCAGTCAGAAGTTGCTTACAACAACACGCTTAATGAAAAATGGCTTCCCATTAGTTCACGGATATGTGAATTTCGAATGAGCTCTTTTGCCAATTCCAAGTAGGTGACGTGCAGCATGACTGAAAACGTGATTTAATAAAAGGGGGAAAACGCAGTATTTTCACCCAACTGCAATATAATAAATAAAATTAAACTTCTTGAGCCTTGTTATAAATAATAACAAAAAGGTGGAGTTTCTTTGGGCATAGAGGCTCCTTAATAAATGAAAAGAAAAATAAAATATCCTGGTAGGTATGATCACTAAGGTTGGTTGTTTTAAAATTACGAGGCCTCCAAGTAAATGGATAACCCCGGGTCCACCCAATCCGATTACACGTGTTTCACCCTTGTGGGGGTGGTCACACCGAATGTAGGCCATAGACAACCCTTGAGAGTAAAGCAGTTGCCTTATGAACATCTGTAACCTAATACAGATGAACGTTAGAAGCAACTAGCGCCATCTCGTCAAGTAATTCCAAAACAACCAATCTTAGTATCGACAGGTTAAGATGTTAATGTGCGCCATGTAGGTGTATTACGCAAAATCAGTCAGAAGTTGCTTACAACAACACGCTTAATGAAAAATGGCTTCCCATTAGTTCACGGATATGTGAATTTTTGAATGAGCTCTTTGCTTCATTAGGTGACGTGCAGCATGACTGAAAACGTGATTTAATAAAAGGGGGGAAACGCAATATTTTCACCCAACTGCAATATAATAAATAAAATTAAACTTCTTGAGCCTTGTTATAAATAATAAAAAAAGGTGGAGTTTCTTTGGGCATAGAGGCTCCTTAATAAATGAAAAGAAAAATAAAATATCCTGGTAGGTATGATCACTAAGGTTGGTTGTTTTAAAATTACATGCCTCCAAGTAAATGGATAACCCCCGGGTCCAGCCAATCCGATTACACGTGTTTCACCCTTGTTGGGGATGGTCACACCGAATGTAGGCCGTAGACAACCCTTGAGAGTAAAGCAGTTGCCTTATGAACATCTGTAACCTAATACAGATGAACGTTAGACCTGTCGATACTAAGATTGGTTATTTTGGAATTACTTGACGAGATGGCGCTAGTTGCTTCTACTACTTGGAGGCCTGTAATTTTAAAAAACCAACCGAGTGATCATACCTACCAGGATTTTTATTTTCTTTCATTTATTAAGGACCTCTATGCAAGAAACTCCACCTTTGTTATTATTTATATAAGGCACAGGTTTAATTTTATTTTTGCGTTGGTGAAAATACTGCGTTTCCCCTATTAAATCCGTTTTCAGTCGCGCATCCACTGGGGAAAGCCTTCGAAAAATTTCCCTATCGGAACAATGGAAGCC
This sequence comes from Listronotus oregonensis, assembly GCA_019359885.1. Lineage (NCBI taxonomy): Eukaryota > Metazoa > Arthropoda > Insecta > Coleoptera > Curculionidae > Listronotus > Listronotus oregonensis. The sequence goes on from JAHBCN010001516.1 coordinate 22,405, forward strand.
ATTTCATGTTGTTTAACAACTTTTGACGATTTTGCGTAACCTACATGGCTATATATATATATATATATATATATATATATATATATATATATATATATATATATATATATATATATATATATTTGCTAATGAGGATACATTTATGTGAGGTAGGTATATATATTTATTTGTCTGTCCACGTGATTCTGAAGTTATGGCTTGACTACAATCATGAAATTTGGCACAGTGGTAGTTTTTAGCATTGGCTAGAACCTAATGAATCCTGTTTTTGATTTTCGCCCCCGGGACAAAAATAGGAACAAAAGTATTTTTTACCGTTAAAACGTACGGAAGAGTCTTACGAAACGGAGGCTACCAATTTGTCCCCCACCTGGGGGGACAGGCTTTTCATTTAGTATCTATTTAACTTTTATGGCAGGAACCAACAAAAAATTTCCTTTTTATTCTTGGGAATAGGTTAATAAAGCAAATGGTGGAAGTTTATTGCAACGTTTCGCACATTATTTATTGTGCTTTTTCAACCCGTATATTTGAGTTCTGATACTTTACTTTTACTAAAAATTTTAACTCCAATAAACAATATTGTGCTTATATTTCATTGCTTTAACCTATTCCCAAAAAAAAGGAAATTTATAAATAGTTAAGAAAATAAATATTATATATATATATATTATATATATATATATATATATATATATATATATATAATATATATATATATATATATATATATATATATATAATATAATATATTTAAAATATTTAATAATTGTTTTGTTTTCCTTAGCCAGACGTTTAAATTATTCCATGTACCTATAATTTTTTTCTAATTAGAAAATTAGTTTTCATAAATTATTGAAATTAAACACTTTTTCCTGTAAGTTTAATAAATATCTGTTACTGAAACGAATGTACTTTCATCCTTCTCTTACCTGTTATTTGTTATATAGAATAAATGTTTTACAACATTTACATACAATAATATTAAAGAAATTGGGTTTTAAAAATACTTAACTATCAATAGAAAATCGTTCTATATAATCAAAATGTAAATAAAAGAATAACAGCAAAGAAAAAAAATAATTAAAAAAGGATACAATTCCCTGCTGATCTAAAAGGTTCTACAATAAAGTGATTATAATTTGTATTTATTGATAAATATAATGTTACAAAAAGTAATAATTGGTTTTCTACGGATATTTTTAAAGAGTTTAAAATTTCTAAAATTAAAGAACAAGATTTCAGTGGCGGTCTTGCAATTTGTTTTACCCTGTATACTCTATATTTCTTGATTGAAAGCACACACAAAAAACACATTTTAAAACCGAAGAAATACATTTACTTTATATTAATACGCTTCTTGGTTCGCCAAAATTGGGTAAACATGTCAGTGCAAAGTAGTTTTTTGTGTTGGGATAAGAGGTCCTTGTAAAGGATATTGGCTCTTGAGTTTTCTTAAAAGGGTTACTATAACATGGTTTGATGTTTTTCTATACATCGACGAAAAATAAATTATTCGACTTGCTTAAAATAGTATTAGGTTGGTAAACTTGTTAAATAAGCAATGATTTTCCAACATTCACTAGGTGTCAAAATAAGCACAACGACAGCAGTAAGCAGTTGTATTTCAAAGACTATTTTTGGTAATGTCGAGACAAGTCGTTATTTAAAACATTTTAATAATATGATATTTTATAAATGCATAATCGTAATATTTTTTAACACTATGGTTAAAAATTGGTGTTTAAAATAAACATTAGTTTTTTGGGTAATTGTCTATAATAGCAGCCCGATCAAATTTTGGCAATAAAAAATCAAGTAATATAAATATTGACATGTTTTTTTAATTTTATTTTACGGTGGATTTAATCTTTTAAGAAAACTAAAAATAATTGGTGTTGATTTTTATGTTTAAAATAAAAATTGGTAGTATTTAAGTTTTTCGTTAACAAAATGCATTTATTAAGTTCAGCAATTTTAAGTGGTTTGTTTCATATACTACGTGTAGAGACAAATAAATAAAAAAAATATCTATTTTTTGATTTTTCAAATATTTTTTCATTTTTTTTATTATTTTATTTTTGATAAAATTTAAAAATAAAAATGTTTGATAACTTAAAAAAAATAATTTTGTTGATTTTACATCTTAAAAAGTTGGTCCGAGGTTTTAAACATTTACCGGTTTTTGTGTTGTTTATTATACATATCAGTTAAAAAACTGTGTAATGGTGTGACATAATGGTCCAGACTTTAAACCTAAACTTTCTTGAAGTATTTAGAGAACCTGTGATTAAATACCAAATTAAAATTATGTTATCAAAGGAAATTAAGGGGCATATTTCAGGTCACCAGATTTTTTGGGCAATTGTATTCTTTTATAAATAATTATATTTGCCAGGTCAACACCATGTTTTTTTATATTTTTTCCAAAAAACAGCTCGTTTAAAAACACTTAGAAAAACACATATGTTTTGAATTAAACGAGGAAATAGAAACTATTTTTTATTTGGTAAGAAACAATTAGCGTACCATATTAGTTTCCAAAAATTTCAGTCAGAATTCCACACACCACAATTAAAACTAAAATATTTATTTTTAAAAATTTTGCACGAATATCAAATGTCATTACAAACCAAATATTAACAAAATCTCTTAAGTGTTTTTAGAAATAATGTATTTGTTTCTATTTAAACTTTAACACCCTGTATTTTCGTAATGGAACATTCATTCGGTAATTATTAATATATATAATATTTTTATAAAAAAAAAAAAAAGGATGTAAAATCAACATGATTAAATTTATTTTTAGTTGTCAAAATTTTTATTTTTGAAGTTCATCAAAAATAGAATAATTAAAAAAATAAAAATGTAAATTTTTTCATTAAAAAAAATGTTTTTTTAATACTTAAAAAATCTAAAAATTAATATTTTTGAAAATTTTGTGAAATTATTTGTCTTTACACGTAAAATATAAAACACATTACTAAAAATCACTAAACTTAAATAAATGCATTTAATTGACAAATAATTTAAAAAATACCCTTTTTTATTTTTAAATAAAAATTAACACCGTTAATTAATACTAGTTAATATTTTAATTTTTTGATTTTTTATGATTAAAAATATATGAAGCCACATATCCAAACAATCAAACATTCTGGACCATAGTTCATAAAGATAACCTAACTTAATTTTCCATTTTCACAAAATTACATACTTCAATATTCGCATCTCCTCAAGAAACATCCTTAAGGAACATCCAGTGTATAACAGGTTTTTGTTGGTTATTTTTCCAGTGTTGCTCTTAAGGGCAACTTGTTGCCAAAATAACTATTTTTTTGATTTGTTTAAACATGGCGATTTTTTAAACAGTGTTAATTTTTAGCGACTTTTAGACAATTTATTTTTTACACGCATTGTGTTCCTTAATAAAGGGTTTTTTTGTTACAACAATTTTATTGTTAAAAGAATAAACGCACCGCTGTGTATTTCCCATTGTTTTTTCTTATACTTTGGCAATACTGCACTGTTGATTGCTTAGGACCTTCTGAAAATATTTCGGTTTCTTTGTTTTCACAGTACCCTTATTCATTTTTTTTAAATAATTTGGAACCTATTTTGTTTTTCATATGAAAAGGCTGCAGCCCTGTGTAATGACAGAGTTGGCAACATAGCACGAAGAATTTCACGAACAACTGTTATTTGCGGCAAATATTACAAAAAAATAAGAATGCTGTTTAAATTACAGATGTTAAAAGTTTGTATTTTTGTTAATAAACCATAAACTTATAAGTAACATACACCCAAAGTATTTTTCGGGTATTGTTGTTTGAAAATTAATTTTTTGGGCAAAGAAAAACTATGTTTATAGTATACAATTACCTTGTAATATGTTTAGTACATTTTTTGTCGGTAACTATTTAGTTCTCTTTGCGGAAATAAGGAATGCGTATCAAAAACTGTCAAAACGAAAAAAATCTTGGGACTTAAAGGGCTAGCAAAAGACATTATTGGCGGGTATGGTGTATCATCTTTAACAAATTTAGGATTAAAAATTTATTTAATTTTAATAGATTAAATAATTTTAATTACGCCCTGTATGTGCTTTTAAAAAAATATCTAAACCAATTATTAATGCCAATATCAAATTATAAAAATAAAAAACATTTATTTTCGGTTAAAAAATTTTAATTTCTGATTGTGTTTTAAGAAAAAGAAATGTCCTATTACTTAAGTGACCATAATATGGCTCGAATCATACAGATTTTATTTCTCTAAACATCCTTTAGCTTTAATAATCTTGGTAACGTCTTCGCATTTAGATTTCATGTTGTAATATATTTACCCTCTGTTTATTTGGATTATTCGAAGATTTAGAGAGATTCGCTTGAGTTGACCCTTTAAATTACGAGATGTAGGTCGAATCAAAGTTTAATACTATACTCCATTAATATTCTCGAAGACGTCTATCAAGTAGACACAGAAAAGCCAAACACACTCTAAGTAAGCACAGAATAAATTACAATATGATTGGATAAAGTGAATATATAAAGCGTAATTCTGGATGGGTTTCTATGTACAGAATGGGAAACTTCAAGAAAATAAATAATTTATAATGGAATAGTAGAACTTCAGTTTGTAATACACAAGTTATAAATGATTTTTAAATTTTAAATTTAAATTACATTACTTTTAATGCGGCAGGTATTGGAAACTTAAATAAAAAGATTAAAACTGTGAAAGGGATAGAAAAAAACATTGGTCAACATTTGATCCACGCGGGAACACTGAAAGCAGTTAGGTGCTACTGGGATTCTGAGGTTGCTGATTACGATAAGAGGGTCGGTGAACCTCCATCATGTCAGGTTCAAGGTCATTTAAAGGTTGCCTCTGTTTTTGAGGTAACTAAATCCGAATACGACGTTTATTTACACTTTAAATCTATCTATATGCATACAATTTTCCACATTTTTCCCATGCTTTTTTTCACTGACCTCAAAATCCGATTCGCCGACCTCCAGAACATAGGTACAATTTTTTTCAGATTTTTTGGATTGTTCTTAACATTTTTATTTCAAAAAAAAAACTAAAAATGACCTTAGATGACCTCTAATGTAACAGACGCTGAATTCGGATTTAACGACCTCCAAGACATATGCATAGGATTTTCAGATTTTTAATGATTATTTCCTTTCTATTAATTTTGACCAATCGCTATCAAGAATTGGTATGTCAAATATAAATTTTAAGTGGACAAAATTTATGCTTAACCCAAACCTTTGTCAACTTAGCTGTTTCAGCAGTTTTTCTAAGAAAACAAAAAAGAAAAGTGAAAATTTCTTTCTATTCAAGTTTGACGGCAATTGCCCTTGTAAAAATAAACTAAATGATGGTTTCCTATTCCGTTTGGGTTTCCTATTGTAGCCGTTACCAACAACAAAGATCACAAACGACGCTTATGAATTTATTAATTTTTCAACTGAAACTCAAAATGAATCGATTTGGAAATGTTTCCGAAAGTAAAATTAATGCGGCTGTTAAAAATAGTGTTCCACTAAATACTCAGAAAACTCACACATCGATCTGGAAGCAATTTATGGAATTTTGCCAAGCAAAAAATTACCAATTACTCCAGACAACAACTACAGACGAGCTAAATTAAATCCTCAAGAACTGGGCATGGAACATGCGTAAAGCTAATGGGGAAGACTACAAAGAACTGTGTGTAAAAGTAATGTGGAATATCGTTGCCAAAAAACTGCAGGAAAAAATATTTTAAAGAATTTAATATCGTGTTCGACCCATTCCACGACATTACTTTTAAGCCAGCTAGAGGCGCTCGAAATGCGAAAAGGAGAAGAAAAAAGGAAAACAAGTTCAGCTTCTTTAAATATGGACGAGTACTACAAGATGGTGTCCTTATGGAATGAGACAAACCCAACCGGGTTGCAGCGTAAATTTTACTTTATTGCAGTAGTTGAGCTTGCTTGGAGCGGCGGAGAAGCGGCTCGTTGCTTAACAGAACATTTTAAAGAAGAAATTGATAATTATTGAATCAAAACAGGTGAGATATTGCTTTTTAATTTTGCAACAAAATTTGTAAATGTTTATTGTAACTTGGCAGAAAAAACGCTTATATCAAAATAAAATATGTGCGCATACTTTTTATCTTGGCGTAAAATCTGTTTTCGCAATTTTTTAATGTATTTTTTGCAATACCCTGTATAAATCACGTTTTGCCATTTTTTTGCATCCAAAATTTGCTAGCTGTACTATTTTTGTAAAAAAAAATCAAAAAATCAAAAACGATATAAAACCACTAAAATTCCTTTTGCTTTTCCAAAAAAATTAAAAGTTACATACATCTACTTTAAAATCACAGTACAAAATATATTTTGACATTTAAGTCAAATTATGTATCCCTTGTTTCAGGAAGGATCGAGTATAACACAGTCTTCAGCAAAACTGCACAAGGTGGTGCAAAAATCTGTGCGATAGCAAGTGGCTTGTTCCTAATCCAAAAAACCCTGAGTTTTGTCCGGTATTTGTACAAATTTTGTACAAATCCCTGTTAAACAAACGAACGTCTAAAATAACAACAAATAGATTCTTTTTGACACCAAATTCAGCATGGCAATCCAATCGTAGCACTGGATGGTGGAAGTTAAAATATCTAACCATTCTATGCAATCAACTGCTGTTACTAATCTGGCAAAGGCCGGTGTAGGCGAGCAGCAACTTATCAAAATCACAGGGCTAAAGCTGCGTCTATCCAACCGTATCTACAAATGGACAGTCAATATCATTCAAATATCATCACTGCCTTAAGAACTGTCCAAAATAATGTACTATTTACAAGCTTCGAAGCTCCCTTAAAAAGACAAAAAATAGACACTTCTTCGAGCCAACCACCATCAATCTTTTGACACTCCTTACAGCAACATAGAGAATAGTGCTTCTACAGACATAATTAAAAACAATTTAACCGATATGGCTAACAATACTCCTGTAACCTACAATAATTGTAATTTTTATATTAATTGTAATTTAAAATGAGTATGAAGTAATTACCTTTCTCATCTTGAAAGTTTTATTGTTCTTATTAATTATTGTTCTTATTGTTTTATTTTTAAAAAAATGTTGTATTAAAATAAAATGTTTATTTAACTCAGGAAATAATCTTACCAAATATCCCTCGTCCATCTAATTTTTCCTGTGGAAAAATTGGAACACTCATTTCTAAGTAATCTGTTTTAACAAATAGCATTCGCGAAAGTGGAAAAATCCTCGTCTTCGACTCGGATTTTCAAAACCACTCTCGCTCATGCTATTTGTTAAAACAAATTACTTAAAAACTCGTTTTTCAGAATTTTTCCAGAAAAAATTAAATGCACTACGGATATTACCCCCGAATATTTTACAGCAGAAATGTCAAAAATGACATAAGAGGTGTCATAGTATTAAGAATGTCATATCCTTTCAAAATAAGAGGAAATTTATCAGTGGTACCATTTAAGATTTAAAAGTACTAGTTATTCCCGGCCAAACCGAGAGTAATACAAAGCAATTGAAAAAGTCAAACAATCCATATTTATATCATATACTGACACACTAAATTTATTCTGTTTTCATAAAAAAATCAAATTTTACAGGGGAGAATCACCCCGGAGGTATACCCCGTATATGTAAAAGTAACTCCGTTTTAAAGACAGTTGAAGAGTAGACATCCCATTTTTTCTGTTGTCCCTGTGACTTCCTCCCTTGACGTGTTTTGCCTTTCTTCCAGGACTCGTTAATCCAGCTATGCACAATTACCAACAGAAAAACCAAGAGTCTACTTATAAGACATATATTAATGTCTCTCGGTAAGATATAAAAATCGTACTTTTCATGCTGTGCTAAAATCACATTTAGCAAATTAACATCAGTATTTACCAGAGTGGAAATTCCTACTTTCTCATTAAACAATAATATAAATTTGTTTTAGAGACAGTTGAAAAACAAGCATCCTGTTTTTTCTCTTGGTAACTGTGCAGTCGATACAGCTTTATTGAGGTGGGCAAAACGCTTTTAGGAAAAGAGTCACAGGGAATAACATAGAAAATTGGATGTCTGCTTTTTCACTGTTTTTAAAAGTATAAGACATGAAACCTATGAAAAAAAATGGATATAAGAATCCACAAAATAGTTTTTTTAATATTTTTTGATTAAAACATTTTATTCATTTTAACCATGGACTGGGATTACTATTTTTAATAAACCTTTCTAAAAATTTACTTTCCTACTATTTTGTGATATATTTGTTCAGTGCATTAAAGTATATACCACACACACCGAAAAAACATACAAAAACAAACATCAGCGAACAAACGTTTTTCTTTAGTGTAGATAGTAAAAAGGCGAACAAACATCTGTTTGTTCTTGTTCATACATGTTCGAGTACATCAAAAGGTATGTAAACACCGGAAAAACATACAAGAACAAACATCAGCGAACAAACGTTTTTCTTCAGTGTAGACCGTTAAAATGGCGAACAAACGTTTGTTTGTTTTTGTTCGCACATGTTCCAGTGGACGTTGGTACATCAAAGAGAATTTTTGTTTTTATGGCCATCCATAACTATTCCAACTAGTCGAACAAGAGTAAACAAACATTTGATTGCGCTCTGTAGACAGAAAAAGGGAACAATAAACCAAAAACACATACAAAGAAAGTGAACAAGAACGAATGTTTGTTTTTGTTTGTTTTTTTGGTGTGTACACACCTAAAGAGAAATACATTTTTTTCGGCGTCATCCATAACTTTTCCAACTGGCCAAACGAGAGTGAACATATCTTTGATTGCGCTATGTGGACAAAATAATGCGAACAATAAACAAAGAACACATACAAACAAGGTGAACAAGAACGGATGTTTGTTCTTGTTTGTTTTTTCGGTGTGTACATACCTTAAAGGTATGTCGGAAAGTCGCATGTTCGTGACATTTCTTAATAATGCGACAAGTGTTTCTCTTTAATTTTTTAAACGCTTTGCAAAAAAACTATATTTAAAATAGTTCCTCTGCTAAAATTAAATGCCTGCATGTTATGTTAAAAATGTTAAAATGCATCGATTTTTACTTAAAGTCATGGTTTGTACGTCACCTAGCATATTTTAACTATAACTTTATTTAATAAACAGTATTAATTTGGTAACTTTTATAAAAAAAATCGTCACAACAAATACTGTTTCGAAATTTACTAATTATTGAATATAACAAGCAACCTTTGCACATTTCAAGACCAGTTACAACCCAATTTTATGTAATAATCCAGCTATGCCGAAAATTACTTGAAATTACTCCTGAACTATGAACCAACTGTTCGTATGCGGTTTTCGCGGTTCGCATATGCTAATTGGGTGCTTTAAATTTGGTTTAGCCGCCATTGCAGTTACCCATATGCGGTAGCTAACCATAACCTCATTCATGCGTGAGATTAATTCAAAATTCGTAAAGCTGTGCGTATTGTTATATCAAATATTTCAGTAGCGGTACGTTAGTATTTACATCTAGCAATAAATTTGCTAAAATTAAACATACAGGGTAGGTAAAAAAATCCGGAAAAGTCTATTAGGTCCTTTGCTTATAAAGGTATTTTTTTAAATTCCGGTATGCTTATAAGGCAAGCAATAATCTGCTTTTAATATTGTAGTTTTTTATTCTGCGTCTAATAGAAATGAAATGTACATGTTGCATTAAAAAAAGAAAAGTTGTGATCATTTCTGGCTAAACCATAAGTTATTGATAGTGTTAAGTGGATTAATTTTTGGTATATGAGTATACCTGTTTAAAAAAATAAGTTTTATAAACAACAGAGTAGGTAATCGATTGTTTTAGGATTTTCTTGCATAAGTTTTTACGGTAAACATAAAAATTTTATTGCGTTTTGTCAAGTTTTACTAATATAAATAATAATTTTTAACTAACATATTTTGTAAATTTTAGCAACACAACCATTTACACATTTTTTTACCGTTATATTTATAAGGGTATAAAATTATATATAAACTGCATTTAAATTGCGTTTTCTAGAGTTATCTTATTATTGCTTAAAAAAGTTATTTTAACGTTTTGCTCCGCGTGGTTACCTTTTTTTAGTTACTTTAAGCATTTAAAAAATTACTTTTATTATAAAACGACAACGAAGCAGAATGTTTTGAGATATTTTTCTGTAAAATCGTTATTTTACTTAAATGTGTTGGTTCTTGTAATGAAACTATGAACTTTGGTTTTACAGTGTTTTATTACAATAAACTATTTAAAATAGCATTTAACATTCAGTACCCAAAAACAAGCATAAAAAATTGACGGGTTCTAACTTTTCAAAAAGTGACATAACATAAATTATTACTTTTTACCGGTGTCTAAAAACCTAAGTAAGGTAACACTGTAAAATAAATTATTTTAAATGATTTACAACACCCTCCCCATTTAAAATAAGTCCTTGATTTTTAATGCAGTTTAAAAACTTAATCTTCTCCAAGGCTTCGTCAGAGAGTCTGCAATCATTTGTTGAGTTGACACATATTCCAGCTTTAAAATGTTCATACTGATTTTCTCCTTTAGAAAATGATGACGAACATCTATGTGTTTGGTACGAGATTGATATCCGCCATTCATAGCAAGCTTCTGTGCTCCTTGGTTGTCTACATACAACAAAGTTGGTTCTTCTCTTGAGCTGAGTTCACGGCTAAGCCCTCTTAACCATAATGCTTCTTGTGCCGCCATTGCCATTGACATGTACTCCGCCTCTGTCGTTGACAGTGCTACGGTGGGCTGCTTCTTACTGTTCCAGGAGATTGGTGATCCATTTTTCATAAAAATGTAACCTGTCACGGATCTTCTGTCTGAAGAATCGTTTGCCCAATCGGCGTCACAAAAACCATAAACATCTTGGTTTTTCTTTAATATACCATCAAATTCTAATTTGTAATGAAACGAACCCTTTAAGTAACGTAGGATTCGTTTAACTGCTGCCCAGTGTGCAGATCCGGATTGTGGTTAAAACGACTGACACAACTGACTGCATAGCATATATCGGTCTGGATATTTGGGAAGCGAACAACAAACTTCCTACTGCTTCCTGATACGGCTTATTTTTCATTATCTCAATTTCTTTTTCATTCTTCGGTGACTGATCTTTGGTTAACTTTTCTTGTGGTAATGGAGTGGCCACTGGTTTAGCATCTTCCATATTAAATCTTTTAAGAATCTTCTCTATGTATTCCTTCTGATCAATCCATATCTTTTCTTTGATCTGTCTCTCGTTATCCGAAATCCAAGTATGGATTTACCTCTCCCATATCTTTCATCTTAAAATTTTTCATCAACTGATCTTTTAATTCTTGCTTAGCACTTCTGTCATTTGATAAAAAGAATCATGTCATCTACGTAAATACCCAAAATTAACGTTATTTTGTCATTTATCTTGTAGTAAATGCAAGAATCTGTTTGACTTTGTTTCAATCAATTTTCTTTAAAATTGTCTAGTTTTTGATTCCATACTCGACTGGCTTGCTTTAATCCGTAGAGGGATTTCTTTAATTTGCATACTTTGTTGCAATTCTCAAATCCTTCTGGAGGAGTCATATGGATTTCTTCAGTCAAATCTCCTTGTAAAAAGGCAGAAACTGCATCCAGCTGGTCTATTTCTAGATCTTGTTCTGCCGCAAGCGCTAGTAAGTATCTAATAGAGCTATAACGAACTACTGGTGAATACGTCTCTTCATAGTCAATTCCCTTTTTCTGTGCACAACCCTTTATAACAAGTCTGGCTTTATACTGTGTCTCATTTTCTTTTCTTTTGGTTTTAAATACCCATTTACTTCTTAATGCCTTCTTTCCTGGAGGAAGGTCTACAAATTCCCATGTACCATTCTTATTAGCGCATCATACTCATTTTTCATGGCTTTCTCCAATGTTCTTTGTCCGGCCTACTGAGAGCTTCAGAAACTTCTAATGGATCTCCTTGTGCCTTTAGAACAGCAGTGTATGTTACATAGTCCTTCAGTGCACTAGGTACTTTCCTATCTCTTTGAGGTCTTTCAACAGGAACAGGAGGACCGAAGTCATCTTCTGGTTCAAAATCTGAGTCGCCCTAATATTTTGTACAACCAGGTCTGATAAATCTGGGTCTGGCATATTCTTCGCTGTCATCACTTGACCTGTTGCTAGTTTCTTCACTAGATACTAGATCTTCATATTCACTTTCTATCTGGTCATCTTCTGCTGTGTTGTTACTGTCAGGAAAATAAAAAATCTGAAGCCTCTTTTTCACTTTATTTTTAAAAGCGTGTTGCCCTTTTCTTGTTCTGCAAAAACTACATCGCGGGATATAAACACCATATTCTTCTTTAAAGTCATAAAGCCTTAAGCCTTGGATTCTGTACTGTAGCCAACAAAAAAGCAGGAATTCTTTCGGATCGAATTTTTTCGGTTCTGGCTAGGTATGTGGGATGGCTTTACCAAAAAAATTTAACATATGACAGAGTGGGTTTTCTTCCAGTCCACATTTCAAATGGTGTATTCTTCCCCATCGACTTGGTAGGCGGTTAAGCAGATAGACAGATGTATTAACGGATTCTGCCCCAAAAAAAATTTGCAAAACCCTGCTTCTATTAGTAAACAACGAGCCTTTTCCATGATAGATCGGTTAAGTCTTTCGGCTTTGCCATTTTGCTCTGGAGTATGAGGTGTAGTGAGCTGATGTTCTATGCCTGCAGACTGTAAAATCTCTTTCGGTTGGCTGTTCCCTTTCTCACCACCGTTATCAGTTCTAAAAGTCTTGATTTTTTTTGTCCTGTTTGATTTTCCAAAACTTTTAAAAATTTTAAAGTATTCAGTGACTGAGATTTATTTTCAAAAAATAAACAAAGGCATAGTGAGTATAATCATCAAAGTGAAAACATACTTTGAGCCCCGGTTTTTTGCATGGGTCCCATTAAATCGGTTTTTAAACTCCAATGGTCTTGATGTCTGGTTTCACTGTCCTTAAATGGTAATCTGTTTATTTTCCCCTTAAAATATCACAAATAAAGTTAGGATCAAACTTATCATCAAAAAGAATACCATTAGCGAGTCCCCTTTTGAGTTTATTAATACTTGCAACATTGACGTGAGCAAGTCGCCTATGCCATAAGCTACAATCTCTTTCTTTGGTTTCAGACAAAAAAGATTTTTGTTCTGGAACGTCTAACTTGAATAAATTTTTTTGTCCATAGTGGCTGAAGCTATTAATTCGTTGCAAGAATTAAAAACCTTTGCACCTTTTTAGTCAAAAATAACTGTATTGCCCTTCTTAACAATTTGGCTAACTGAGAGCAAAATTTTCTTTTAGCCCGAACATAATAAATATCATTGATGTTTACATTTAATGTATTTCCTCTTACCTTGACAGGTAATTTTATATCTCCAATAGTCTGAGTTGTCATCTCTTCATTATTTGCTGTGGTAATTGACACCTTGGCTGAAGTTCTTTCTGAGGTAAAATGTCTCTATTTGGTGTCATATGTGCTGAACACCCAGAATCGAGATACCATGAACTTTCTTGTTTAACTTGAACGGAAAAAGCTGAGTACAAGCCTGCATCCTTGTTCTTCTTATCTTTGTCTTTCTTCTAAGTTGGAGGCAAAATGTCCATATTTATTGCAGTTAAAACACCTAGGTCCCTTTGACTGAGGTCTGTTTTTTGGTTAGCTACTGAAGAAAAAATGTCCTTTCTGTTTTTCTTTGGAATAACACTGCGATTTGCTTGATCCATACATTGCAACTGAATTCTGATCGGACCCCCGCAAAACACATCTTCCCCTTTGTCTTTATTGAGTCACCTGTAACCTTGCTCCCAGAGCTTCTTCCCCATTATCATAGGCTGGTAAATACTGGTAGGCCAGCTAACATAAAAATACCTATCCACTCATCGCTTACAATCAATCCTAAAGCAGACAATTTGGCCGCTGTCGTAATAATCTTATTTACATATTCTTCTACCGAATCACAAGATTCCAGAGTTGTAGTAATTAAAATACGAAAAAGTCCAACACGCCGCGTCAACCCCGAGTCTTCAAACGCTTTTGTAAGATTGTCCCACGCTTTTTTGGCCTTTTTTGTTGACTGCACATGAACGTAGTGCATCGGATAAACCCAAAAGTATTTTAGAAGTGCTTTTGTAATCTTCTTGGTATCAGTGTCCGTACCTTCTACCGCACCCCAAAGTTCCTCATGTTCGAGATAAGTCTGCAGAATTTCCACGTATCAAAATTTTTTCGCGTCCCAAACGTTCGATCGGCGGTAACTGATTCATTGTCAGACTGTTTCGGCGAACTGCAAAAAAAACTCAATGTCCTGCGGGTCTTCAAACGTTGCCTGGGCCCATAACCTCTTGTAATGAAACTATGAATTTTGGGTTTTTACAGTGTTTTATTACAATAAACTTTAAAATAGCATTTAACTTTCCCAGTACCAAAAGCAAGCATAAAAAAATTGACGGGTTCAAAAAACTATAAAAAAGTGACATAACAAAAATTATTATTTTTTACCGTTTGTCAAAAATACCAAAATGGTAACACTGTAAAATAAATTATTTTAAATGATTTACACATTGGTAACCTGTTCGTAATTGTGTTTTTAATAAGAATGTTCTATAAATATTTTGTGTATTTAAGATATTTATTTTGAAAGTTATCTCTGGAGTCATTTTTCATAAAAATAAATTTTGTGTAGTTAAGATATTTATTTTTTATTATACTTACCTGAAAATACTACATTTTCAACTGTGTATAAAATATAGTAAATATGACACTTTCAGAACAGCGCACGGAATTTTTTTCCCGATCCCTCTTTCCGTGCGCTTATACAAAAATCCATCCATGGAAACTGTTCATAACAACGATTTATTTATTAATGACATATTTTATTTTCTGTCAGTGAAATTTATGCCGTTCTCAAAAAATGAATTCAGCTTTGGAAGAAAATCCGGATATTCCCGATATTATATTACAACAAGCGGCAGAAGTGAGTGCAAATTTATTACCAGTGAAATCCAGGTTGAGATATGAACATGAGTATCACATTTTTACCGAATGGCGGACTCATATAAGAATCAAAATTGTGAGTAACGATATTCTATGGGTTTATTTTTCTGAAAAAGCCAAATCTATGAAGTCATTCACCTTATGGAGTCGATTCTCCATGTTAAAGAGTTGTTTGGCAATAAAAGAAAATACTCACAACCAATATCCAAACACTATCGCTTTTTTAAAACGACAAGCTGTAGGATATGTACCAAAAAAATCCAAGGCTCTTACATCAGAACAAGTAACCAAATTTTTATGTGAAGCTTCAGATGGACAATATCTACTATAAAGTAATTTTAGTTTTTGGCATCTTCGGCGCATGCCGCGGAGATGATTTAATACGTTTGAGTTCAGACGATGTGGAAGATAATGGGCGTTTCCTTGTCGTGTTCTTACGAGATGGAAAAGCTCACAGGTCAAGAAGTTTTACCATTACCAATGAAAATTGCAAATTCCATCTCTGTACACTTTACCGTAAATACGCAGATCTCCCTTGCTGCAAAATACTTAAAACTAAAAAATCACGAAGAATATACCGGACATGGGCTAAGGCGTTCTTCGGCTACCATGTTGGTAGAAAGCGGCGGTGATTTGCTCACTCAACAAAAAGAAATACAAAAGGGATTGAGCTTCAACAATAATACGAATTGTACAATAAATATAACCATTAATCATAACGGTTCCGTCCAAAATTAATTTTCTTAGATTAAATTAGCTAGTAATTTTTTTGTTAATTTGTTTTACTGTTTTCAAAATAAAAATAAATAATCGCAATTTTCTTAAATCATTTTTTGCGATGTTTTTTGTTGATGTTTATTTCAGGTACCTAAGTATAATAAAAAATATCGTTCATTACACGTCCAAAAATTGATTTTTCCGTTCTTTCATAACTTCTTGTGATGTATTTGTTTAGTGCATGACAAGAGAATTTGTCACGCGCGCACGGAAAAATCGTCATTTCCGTACTGGTAATGAAATATACTATTGTAGGTGATCTTTAAAAATAAATTTACCTTTTAAAAAAGCTCACCAGGCTAAACAAAATGTGAACATTATTATTTTTTTGGTTAGTTAATATTTATTTTAAAAACTTATACCCAAGAAATAATATGCTCTCGTATTTATGAAAAGCTAGGAAACCTTTTTCGCCCAAATCAACTTGGCTTTGGAACAAAATGCGGAGCAGAAGCAGCAATACATGCAATACGTCGTTTTCTTCTTTATCCTCACGAATCAGATAAAGTTATTTTAAAAATAGATTATCAAAACGCTTTTAATATGGTAAATAGAAAAACAATTTTATCACGAGTAAGCGAATATCTCCCAAATTTTTCCATTTATAGCCCAATGTTATGATAATCCAGGTTTACTTTCTTACGGTGATCAATATATTTTTTCTCAAAGAGGTGTCCAACAAGGAGATCCTCTTGGACCAGCTCTTTTTAGTTTAGCAATTCATCCACTTATATTATCATTAAATACAGAAATAAATCTTTGGTATCTAGATGACGGTACACTTGCTGGAAACCCAAAATCGGTTTTTGATAATTTTCATAAAATAATCAGGGGAAGTTATTTTGGGTTTAAATTTAAATCTTGACAAGTGTGAACTAACTGTTTTATCTAAAGATCATTCCAATATACTATCAAATTTTTTAGTGTTGTTCCTAATCTGTCAGTTATTCCCATTTCAAATTTTAATTTATTAGGAAGTGCTTTTTCATCAAATGAAATTGAATACTCAATTAATAAAAAGACACACATATTTCCTATTATTTACTAAAATATTCCTTTGCCATACCTCGAATGTCTTATTTGTTAAGATGTTCACCTTGTTGGAAATCTCCAGAATTACTTTGTAACTTTGATAATGTATTACAAAGTTTGGTTCAAGACATAACAAATTGTGATATTAAATTAAATTCTTGGTTACAAAGCACTCTTCCAGTAAATTTGGGAGGTCTAGAAATAAGAGATACATCCACCCTGTCTATTTCTGCCTTTTTAGGTTCAATCAATGACGTGTCAGGTTTACTTTCCTAAATTTTACCTTCCTATATTCTTGCGACAGTAGATAATGATTTCAGCAATTGTTTTGTAAAATGGTTATCTGTTTGTAATCTTCAAAATCAACCACAAGAATTACCAAAAAAACAGAAAGATTTTGACTTTTTAATTTGCCAAGCTCGTCACAAATATATTACAAACATGTGCCAGACAAGTGAAGATAAGGCACGTCTACTTGCTTGGATTAATGCACTTCCATCTTCGTCCTTGGGAAATTTGTTAGATAACAAAACATTCCATATTTCCATCGCTCTCAGACTTGGTCTGCCTGTGTGTGGAGAGCACACCTGCGTTTGCGGCGAAAATGCTGATATTTATGGCCTACATGGGTTAAGCTGCAAAAAAAGCGCAGGGCGTTCTTCTAGACACAGTCAGATAAATGACATTATCAAGAGAGCTCTGATTTCAGCTGAAAATCCTTCTGTGTTAGAGCCTCTTGGAGTTTGCAGAAGCGATGGAAAACGGGTAGATGGAATGACCTTAATTCCCTGGAAATATGGAAAAATTACTTTGGGACGCTACTTGCAGCCGACACTTGCAAAATCCTATCTGGACAAAACTTCTAATTTTGAGGTGCGGCTGCTCATTGCCGAGAATAAAAAACATCTAAAATATAAAGAGCTTGAAGAACGCTTTATCTTCATTCCTTTTGCTGTTGAAACTTTTGGTCCTTTGGGTGATGAGGCTAAGGGTTTTATTAATGAAATTTGCAAAAAAATACATTGCAAAAAATCTCGAAGTTTCATTATCCAAAGAATTGGTTAGCTGTGCAACGGGGTAATGCAGCATCGGTACTAGGTACAATCCAGGGAGACCTAGGACTTGATGAAGTTTATAATTTTTAAATATAGATTTAGTTATTAATTAAAAAAAAAAAAAGAAAACTACTGGTGGCAATAATGATTTAAATGATATTTGTAGGAAACGGGACCGACATTTACTATTAATAAGAATGTTTAGTAACTTACACATTCTTGAAGGATTATTCGTATTTGATATTTTTTTTACAAGAGCCATAATGCAAACAAAAGGCTTTTGAAGAATGTGTTTTGGTAAACAACACTTGCCTTAAACGCGCTGAATTTTTTAAAAATGCCATGGTAATGATTTAACATTTGCGTTAGTATTTAAATTTTAAAAAATGATATCTAATGCATGATATGGTTAATATCGTAGATTGCATAGATATATAAAGGATAGGCTGCGCATACAATAAGCACGAGCCGGCTGCCAGAGAAAAGAAATAGAGAGATGGGACGTCGTTGAGTTGGCGCAAGCACTTTTTACTGCCAGCTACAACCAACCAATGGAAAAGTTCTTAACTGGGCCCACTAAACGACATTTTGTCTATATATCTATCTGTCTTTTTATGGGGGCCACCTTGCGCATTGTATCCGCACTCTTTATACGTTTATGTTTGACACAGATTATTTCACGCCTCAAATAAGTTGACTTTTTTTAGAGTTAGACACACAAAAATATGAGCTGATATTCCTAAATATTTATTAAATAAAGGTCTTTTTACTTTAAGTAGTCCTAACAGATTTTTGAAGTTTTGATTTTAACTTTCAACGTAAGTAATAACTAACACAGGTCTTCAACAAAAAGTGATGTGTGCTGGGGGTTAAACTAAGATTTTCTGGCGTATTTTTTTCGATGAACACGAATCTAAAGTTAACAAACAACAAAAAATCGAGAAAACGCGTTATTTCAGATATTAACATTTTTTTAATTTAAAACGTCAATATCTCATAAACTATAAAAAAAACACGTAACTTTATATTAAATAAATCATGTATTTTTACAAGACCCTTAATTTAAGTTTCATAACTTTTTGTCTAAATCCAATATTTTTTGAGTTATAATCAAAAAACCGAATTTTTAGGATTTTTTAAAGGGACACCCCTGGAAAAACTAAATATATATATATATATATATATATATATATATATATATATATATATATATATATATATATATATATATATATATATATATATATATATATATATATATATATATATATATATATATATATATATATAAATATATATATATATATATATATATATATATATATATATATATATATATATTATATATATATATATATATATTATATATATATTTGATTTTTTTTTTTTTTTTCTGCAAATTTTGAGTAATTTGGGATTAAAATAAATTATTTTTAATAAAAAAAAAAACAAAGATCACAATAATAAAAAAAAAAAAATTTATTTTAGACTGAAATTTTTTGTCAAAATTTCATTCTTGTTTATAGCTTCTTTATTATTTTTCTTATCAAAATTGTTTATATAAATATTTTATATAGATAATTTAAGAAGCTATATTTTTTGTTTTACAAATTTTTTTGTATCTGTTATAGTCGTAGTCCAAACATTCCGTGGAAGCAGGTTTCTGCCGGTTAATGTACCGTAATGGTTTTTTGTTTTTTTTTTATTTTTTTGCTGTTTGATCTCCAATTTTGACTTTAGATTTGGGTTCAGCGGAAAAAAATACTTTGGAAAATTTTAGTCCGACACCCAGCACGTTTTTTTTCGTGATCACAATTTTTTTTTTTTGGTTATTCCAAGTTTACAAAAACCCCAATCGACATTTTTTAAATATAAATGTTTAAAATTTACTACTGCTACACCACTGCTAATGACCATTTGTCCACATTTAAGTTATATTTGGTTTGGGGCATTTAGGCTATTTAAGCTAACATCTGTTTAGTTGGTGCTTGTTTTTAAAACTGTATAAAAATATCTTTTATTGTAGTTTTCATAAAAATTTGCTGACTCTTTTATTTTAAATTAAATTAACGTTTTTAAAATGGAAAACTTTATGATTAGAATATACCATTATATATTTTTGCTACTGTATTTTAAAATGAAGTGTAATAGGTATTTTGTAAATTTTTATTCGTAAAACCTAAAAAATACTTAAGGAATAATATTAAAATAAAAAAATTAGACATGCGGAAAAGGATTTTTATTTTTTGTTTATTTTTACTACTGACAGAAAAAGGTATAAAATGAAAAAACAATACATTAAATACTTAAAATGCCAATGCACAGAAAGTCAATATCATGGCAGAAACCAGGAAAAATGAAAAAAAAATATCTTGCAAAATGGTAGTTTCTTAAAAACAGAGGTAGGTATTTTTTAGAATTTTTTTAACCTTTCTGGATTTTCAAAAATAGTAAGAATTACCAATATCAATGTTTTGTTGGTTCCTGCGATAAAGGGATATATAAAAAAAACTCATGCTAACTTTCAAGAAAATCGATCAATAATTAGAACTTGATATTTAAGTTAAGTTTTAAGTAACCTAACAGATAGAACAGTACATATAATATAACTTACATTTCTTTTATCGACGATTCCGGCTGCATATATCTGGCCTGCTTTTACCTTCAATTGAATATTTAATGATTTTTTCTCCGAAACACGAGCACTTCTTCCTTCTTTTGAAGCACTTGAAGCTCGAAAGTCCGAACTTTTGATTTTAACTTTATTGCGCCGAACAAAAACTTTAGCTATAACTTTTAAAATAATTCGAATTTCGAAAAAAATTTTAAAAGTGATAGTATTTAATATCTAAATTATCGAAAGATGAAAAAAATATATTTTTTTCAACTTTCTAGACTAGAATTCCTCCTTAAAATACATTGATGGATGAAACAAATTTCCCTCACTTAACCGCTTTAAATAATAATATTTAGTAAAATAAACAAAACAATATAACAAAGCCTTTTTTTAATTATGGCCATTTCTATTTGAGCAATCGAGTTTGAATTCTGGGCCTTGTGCCAACGTAGTATATGGATGTGGGCACCAATATTTCAATATTCAATGTTCCAGTTAAATGGTAATTAGACGATAATAGCACTGTATTAACACAATATTGTTTAAACTCATCTATGTATTTATTAGTATAGTTTCAATGCAAACAAAATTATAATTGATGTGTTTTCCATAACCTATTAGGGGCAAATATCCGTTATTGAGAGTCCTATTGTAATAACAATACTTTTGGTTATTGACTGGTCGATGATCTTTTAATTGAAAGATTTTAAACATAAATTTAGATGTTCTATTTTGTCATGGCGTACTTATTTATTACAAAATATTCTTTAGGTTACTCTCCAGACATGCCAGACCCTGTCGGTCTAGATTCTAGTGTGTACAAAATCAATTGACCCTTACAAACATGCGGATCACCTAAAATAAAATATTAAAAAACCTGTTAGAATTAAACATATTTTAAACGTTTCGGTGATAACTAGGTAACTGTTTTGAAAATATAAAATTAAATAAATAAAAAATATATATTAAATAATTATCAACACAAAATTATTTACACTTTTATCAATTCTATATGTAAATGATGAATTTATTATTTACAAAAATAATTATGGTGGTAAATAATAACATTAGTAATAAGAATAAATAATTTCTGTACTGTTAAGGTTTTAAAACTCTTTGGGAAAATTAGGTTTAGAGGCCAAATATTGTTTAAAATATCGGATTGCCATAACCAAATTTATATATAAGGCAAGTTATAAATGATAAAAAAAAGTTTAAAATGAAATTGAATAAGACATACGATTGGTCGTGTGGTTGCAGAGCTGTAAAATAATTGAAAAATCGTATTCAATTACTTTTTAGTAATTGGATTACTATAGGTTTGTTCCAGCACGTCGAAAAACCATCACCGAACGATCACGCTCATGCGCAGTGATTAAAGTGCGTTCCAACAGAGACGTGACGGTTATCGGACGATCCTGTTTGTGTACCAACAAAACTTGGGATCGTTTAGTTACGGTTTCAGAACGGTAATTCTGATACATGGCCTAAATTGAAAACTGTTCGGGTTGACTTGCGCATTGAACATCTTGGCACTGGATTTTTGATTTTTAACAGCTGTTTTATGTTTATTGTTTCATATTTCATTTCATCTTCATATGTTTACTGTTAAGGTAGGATTATGCAGAAAAGTTAAGTTAATTTAAGTTAACAAAAATTAAGTTATTGTTATTATAAATTAAGACATTTGTGTGAAAATATGCCAATCAGTTTAAAAATAACAATAAAATTTAGCATACGTACGGCAAATCACTGTTAATAGGGGTTTCGTGATTTCTATTTTATTGGTGCACTCTCTGGCAGCTGTCCGGTAATTTGTTAACTTTTTAAATAAATATTTGTCTAAAAAATATATAATTTTGTTACATTTTTTTATAACGCATGGAAAAGACGAGTTTCTGTAAGCCTATTTTATGATGTTATTGTGTGGGAGTTTAATTATTTTAAAAATGAAACGTTTATTTCATTTTATGATAAGGTTAAAAAATTAAAATAAGTTAAGAAAGTTAAAAGTTGGTTATCTTTTTAACCTAACTTAATTTTTAATTTATGTGTATAATTAAAACCATTTGATCACATAATGTTTATCTTTTCTTGTGTGACTTTAACTTATTTTAACTTAATTTAATTTTTCTGCATAATCCTAAATTTATTTAGCGAATAGCGTGCAACCTGCTTTAGCATTTTCTATTTCCTCGCTTGTTTAGTTATTCAAAAACATTAATTTTTACACCTCCTAAGCACATCATTAAATTTAATTATTTTTAAAGATGAGTGACGATATTATGAGTGATATTTGCTAACTTTGATCACAGAAATAGTAAGTAGAAAAGTAAGGTTATATTTTCAAAACAAAAAATTCAAAGACATTTGATTTGACAGTCCCGAAAACGATCCGCAAAGCGATCCAACGTTTGTTACTTTTCGTACCGTCACGAAACTATTTTAAGGCCGCGCATACGTCGAAGCGCACCAAAAAACAGCTCAAAAACGATTTCGAAACGATACCGGATTTCTTGTTGGAACAAACCTTATAATTCAATTATTTTTCGGAAACGGTAATTGCATTTGGATTATCAGTTAATAGGATTATGTAACAAACATACTAGTAATTGGTAATTGTAATTTACTACTACTTAGAAGAGTGATTGGAAATTGTTATTAAATTACTTTTTAAGCGTAGTTGCGACAGCTCTGTGCGGTTGTAATAATAACTTAATACATAATAAATAGGTTGCTTTTTTCCCATGCATAATGTTTATTGCTGCTGGCCTTTATAAAAAAGTGTTAAAAAAATTCCAATTTTACTAATTTTGTTATAAATAAATTTGTAAAAATAAAAGTAAGTTAAATTTCTAATTGGATGTATATTTTACTTTTATTGTATATAAATTATAAATCCCCTGAGGGATTTGGTATGAGCCACCACTGATTAAATTTAACGTGGTGGCGGTACTTGCGCTCGTAGAAAACAAAACCAAGTACGCCCAATTTAAGCTTAATATATTAGCTGAAAGTAGGTAAAATTAGTGTTTCTGATTTCAAATGATAAATTAATAAAGCTTAATTTTAATTAATTTTAATTATAATAGTAAAATTTGTGACGTAATTATGAAACAAAAAATATAAACTATAAAAAAAACTGATCTTTTTTTATTAAGTTTTTATTTATTTAAATTATTTCTATTACATTTGCACTGAAAAAAAATGTTAAAAACAATTTTTAATCAGCAATTCAAAATCTCAATAAATATATTTAGTGATGTATCTCCAACCGTTTTCAAGTGATAATTTGATCACTTGAAAACGGTTGGAGATACATCCTCGGCCTTCGGCCTAAATGGTAAAAAAAACTTTTTCTAATTAATTATAAAAGTTATTTTTAAAAAAAATTACCACACATCTTTAAACACGAACCTTTATTTGCATGCTTAAATAAAATCAAACCCATCAATTTATTACAAAACACAATTTATATGATAAAAAAGCTTTAAGCCAGACTTACCTATTTAAAAAAAAAACTATATTTTTTTAAAATTGCCTATATCATGATCAAGTTACATATTGTATACTTGTTTATCTACACAGCTTAATCTCGCAATAAGCTTTTGTATCATATAACTTATGTAATATAATAAACTAATGGGTTTTATTTAATTTTAAGTTTATTTTCTTATTTTGAGAGCAAGTAAATTAAAGCTTATTTTTAAAAATGTTTTTTTTTACTATTAATTAAAAATTATTTATATTTATCGCTGTACATGTTACTAAGTATGTTAACCACCAAACTATCCGTATTTTTTGCCAAGTTTTGCCAACTTTTTAAAATTGGTATATCTACCATCTTGTTCTCCACCATTTGGGATTGCTTTCCCCTTGACTATTTGATATCCATATCACGGAGGTGCATAAAAAAAACAGAGTCCAACATCTTTGGCAATTCGCCATATTAAATTTAGAGTGACGTCATTTTATTTTTCATATTCTTTTTAGCAATGGAAGTGCGTTAAAAATAACTAGTCTGCCACCCCGAAGAGCTGGAAAACTGCACATGTGCAACCTGACCCCAAAAAAGAATGCAAAACTCTCTTTCCTAACTATAGACCCATATCTATTTTTTCTGTTGTCTGCAAAGTAATGGAAAAATTCATTAATTCCCAAATCTTAAAGTATCTGAGAAGACACAGGATCTTACATGATAGACAGTATGGATTCCGTCACAGAAGATCCACAGCTGCTCTTCTTTTCTTTTTCTTCCACAATCAATTCCATTCATAGTTTTACTGACGATAGTACTCTCCACTCTAACATTCAATTTCTCAAGCTGGTCAATAAGCCTAATTTAGAAACCAAGCGTGGGTCAATGCGAATGACTCTCTTACAAGACCTTAAACTTATCTTGGATTGGGGCGCCAAAAATCTTGTCCAGTATAATGGCCCCAAAACACAGTCATGTTCGCTGTCGCGAAAAAAGTCTGCCAATGCTTATCCGTTACATCCATAGCCTCGGCAGCTTCAAGAAAGCTTGGATTCCTCTTTCGAGCCAGAAACCATTTCTCTTCTCCCTATAATTGCCTATACAATTTTTAATCAGCAATTCAAAATCTAATAAATATATTTCCGTGACCTTTTTCTGTATTTAAGGTAGTATACCATTTAAATAGGTTCTACACATTTCGATCCATAAAGTATTGGTTTTAAAAAAAAGTTTAGCAAAATATTTATAAAATATCGTTAAAGTAGATTTTTTGAGCAAAAATTAAAAAAAAATAAATTTATCTTTGCTTTACGATAGACTGTACAATTTAAAGCAATAAAATACTAAACAATTATATGGTAAAAAAATAGCTGTTTATAATTTAAATCTGAAAAAAGAAGCTTAAGCTTTGTAAAAATTTAAAATAGTTGGGGTATAGGTATATGTAAAAAGTAAAATAAGTCCAAAAATAAATAAAATTAGTTAGTGTAAATTGAACAATAACTAAAATAATCTAAAAATTAATTTTAAACATTTTGGCAATTCCGGAAACTTTTTAATTAAATAGTTCTTAGAATTGTCAAAATATTTTAAAGAAAATTTAATTTATGATTTTCATTACCGTTTAATTTACACAAGCATATTACCGATGAGGATGACTAAAGCTATATTTATTGTTGACGGAATTCAAATGATAAATAGTGGACCGCAAAAGCTGTGAAAATGTGACTATTTTTTTTTAAGTATAACTAGATGAGACCTTTACAGAATTATAGCTTAGGTCCTTGGGCATCTGAAATGGCCAATGACGACATTTTCTAGGAGGTCAGAGTTTTTTTATAGCGGAAAATGTCATAAACCTATCATAATTATTGTTTCTTACTTTTTCACACATACCTCGCGATATCTCCGTCACTAATTAAGATAGTTGAGATTTTTTTTTTAATGATAGATAAAATGTAAGCGAAGATGACTGTAATAATTAATTATTAAAAAAAAGCTTTGTTTTTTTGTAAACCCAAGATAAACTTGAACATTTACTTTTCTACATCACTTTTTAGAGTAATCGAGAAACTTTTTTGTTTTAAGGAATTTTGTCATACTATCTGCGTATGAAATGAAGCTAATTAGCAACAAAGTTTTTAAAAAAATCCGCAGTATTCTAGGATAAATAACTTTGAAGTTATTGTTACCTAAATTTGAACAATATTCCGTTCGCCATACGCTGCGCCGCGTCGCGTCGCCTCGCTAAACCGCCCGCTTGCTCGGCCTGATCCGGATTGTTTCAGTATTTTATTTATGTATATGTGAGAGGGGGAGCTTTGATACAAAATAGCGAATATTTCATTTTAATGCTTTACTAAATAATTAAAAGATAAATAGAATATTTTCCTTTTTATTTGACTGATTATAATTTTCACTGAAATATTTTTAGGTATTTATTAGGGTTTTCTACCCGGGTACCTGGACTTGGGTATATTAAATTTTTAGTACCCGGGTACTATTTTATTGTTAGACCCGGGTACCCGGGTACCCACTTTGATCCAAGAATTCATCAAAATTTTTAGAAAATTATAACTAAGTAGCGCCTTAAAAACAATATTAGCAAATTAGCACTAAAAACAATTAAAATAACTCTAAAGAAGGCGTTCAGTTTTTTACAAAAATGCAGTAAATTTGAGGTTAGGTTTGGTTACGTCACCGTATTTTGTCCCAATTTCGTTTGGGTTTGAATAAAAAGTTTTATTTCTATTATTTTCATATAAGTGTAGAAAATATTCGGATTGCAATACTAATATTGTTCGGTAAACGGTGAGTAATTGAATTAAATATTACATAAAATAAGTGCCATTGACATCGTTTTCTCAATCTAAATCTGAAGAAACTTCAAGCGTGGTTCAAAAAAGACCGCGAAAAACAATTTATTTCGACCTAGTACCAAAATTTCCGAAATTGTTTTATCTTTTAACATAACAAAAAGTTTTATTCGTAAAAAATATTTTAAGTTTTTAACCAGTTTATAAACACAAGACTGTTTAACTGTGTGTGATTTTTAATTTTCAACTGTGTCAGAGAAAAAAGTTTATTTAGTTATATTTATGTTATTGTATAACAGAATGTATTGTAGTAAAAAGTCGTTTTAGTTCGTAATTAGTTAATGAAAACAAGACTGTTTAACTGTGTGACTGATTGTACTATAAGTTAAGGAGACTTACTGACATACTTCTCTCTTTTAAAATAAAATAAAACATGATTATAAGAAAATTGTCTCTTTTTCTTCAAAAATTTTAAATACCCGGTATACCCGGATATATGAGAAAATAATACCCGATACCCGGGTATTAAAAAGGGTCGGGTAAGCAAAAACTCTAGTATTTATCATATTTTAAGCAATTTTTATGCTCGTTATTTTAATTATCAATATTTCAAAAACTATGAATGGTACACTACAGCGGCTTTTTTTCAAAAACATTGTTGCCATATTAGCTTCATTTCATACGCAGATAGTATGGCAAAATTCCTTAAAACAAAAAATTTTTCGATTACTCTAAAAAGTGATGTAGAAAAGTAAATGTTCAAGTTTGTCTTGAGTTTACAAAAAAAAAACAAAGCCTCTTTTAAATAATTACTTGTTACAGTCACCTTCGCTTAAATTTCCTCTATCATTCAAAAAAAGATAATCTCAATTATTTTAAGTAGTGACGGAGATATCGCGAGGTATGTGTGAAAAAGTAAGAAACAATAATTATGATAGATTTATGACATTTTCCGGTATTAAAAAGACTTTGACCTCCTAAAAAATGTCGTCATTGGCCATTTCAGATGCCCAAGGACCTAAGCTATCGTTCTGTAAAGGTCGCATCTGGTTATACCTTAAAAAAAAGTCAAGAAGGAAGCGACTTTTTTAACGTTTTGCGGTCTACTAAAAGAATAAGTTACCTTCACCCCATGATTTATTTTATTTTACCAATTCCACAATTCACACGCCTCACTAACATAATATTTTTCTAATAATAACAACCTTTTTACTGAGATAGGAGAAAACTATACTATAACTAAACCGACAAAATGATTTGCTTGGGAATATTTTACATTGGGTATGGATAATATGTGTTTATACTTTGTTAAATAATACTTAAAACCAACAATAAAAATTTTTACCCTGAGATAAACCTTTATTATATCAAGGACATGTATATTTAGATATTTAATCCTTATTTTGCATCAATAACACCGCCCAACAACATGCCTGTTGTATGGAGTATTCTACTTTAACCTAGTTTTTAACGGAGATTTCCAATAAAAATATCCTTAGTTTTTTTTAACCAACTTTAGTTTTTAAATTATACGCAGAGGTGTTTTTTAAAATGATGTTAACGTACAAAAATAGCTTATTATAAAATAAAAACTACTTTCTTTTATTAATTTTTTTGCTGTTTGTAAATGATGAAGTGCTACTCTGAATACATTCCATTAGTCCTGGAACTGTTTCTTCATAATCCGAATACCTTGGTGAAATCATTTACACTGTTATTCACTCATGCCTCTGATATTTTTTTGGAAAATGATCTAAATAGGTATAAAAAAGGAGTACTTTCATACCTATGTATCCAAGTTGCTGAAAGTGAAACAACATCTATTCAAAACGCTTATCATGATCATTGCCCTTTCTAGTACCTAAGAAATTTTAAATAACTCAAACGAATTCCATGCGTTCTTCTCAGTTTTTGACAACAAACTGCGAAAATAAGGATCGTTTACCAAGGTTTACAAATTTGCGAATTTGTGCTTGTTCTGATTGAATGGTATTACATTAGCTCAGATCATTTAATTTATCTGAACTTTCTAAAGATGTAGATGGAACCGACAAAAAAGGATCTTTTGAAGTTTTAACAGACATTAACAGCAAATGTTAATGTGGGGTATACCCACTCAGCAAGATTTACCTCAGTGATGTATTTTATATACACAACACAAAAGTCGCAGTTATCGTAATTAACAGGTTTATGATTGGCTATTGAAGATTGGAACTTATAAGATGTTGTATAAGAGATTTTGCATACAACACTGGACACTCAGCATTTTATGCTGGGTGTTCAGTGTTCACAATGGAAAGTGTTTAAGTAGAAACACTCTAAATAAGTTTGACACACTTTATCGAAATTTTAGAAAAACCTATTTACGAAATATGTTACAAAAACAATTTAAATCGACAATTCAAATCCTTTTTGACAAAGGCATGGTAGCCATAACAAAGATTTATCTAAAACGCGATCGAAATAAGTATACATAATTTCAATAACACTAAAATCTTGGACTTCCATTGTCTTTATTTGTTAACTGTTACACAACGTTTCGGTTAGTGATGTATCTCCAACCGTTTTCAAGTTATAACTTGAACCTACATAACTAACCGAAACGTTGTATAACAATTAACAAAAAAAGACAATGGAGGTCCAAAATTTTAGTGTTATTGAAACCATTACATTGTCTAACACTTTCAAAGAAAAGTATATATAATGTATCTAAAAATATGGAGCTAATACAATAACACTGAGGGCAGTTTCGAAATTAATGAACTTGAATTAGTAAAGAACAAAATAAGTATTTTATGCAACATAAACAAAGTTTAATTATGTAGTGCTCTGTAATATATTTCTAGTATAATTTATTTAATTTTGAAATTCTCAAAATTAATAATATAGTTGTTCTATACCAACATTTTTACTTAAAATAATAAAAATTATATAAAAAAATTAAACCAAATCTTGTCCTTTGTGTGATAATTATAGTTACAAAAAATCTTACAACTAACAGATTACTTTACCACAAATAACTGGATTTTGCAAAATAAAATATTTAAGTAAACGTAAAAAAATGCAGCAGCAACTTAAAAACTGAGCTAATATATTTAAGAATTATTTATTTTTGCATACAAAGGTCTAATTGTTACTTTATTCTTAGCTAGGTCTGAAGTCATAATTAGTTCTAATTAATAAGAACTGAGTTAATAGTTACTTAAGATCTTTTTACAAGGGACATAAAGCACTGTTCTAAAAATAATAAAACTAAACATTTTACACTAAAAAATAAATACCTTTACGTCAAGTAAAAGTCTTTTTGTTTACGGATATTTCTTAGAAGTAAAGGCAAGCTTTAAGGATATTTGTAAATTTTTTGTATAAAAAATTTATACTGAAAAGTAGTTTAAAACAATGTTTAAAAACATAAAGGACTTTGCAATAATACAAATGTTTTTGTTGCATTATTTTTGTAATATGCTAAAAGTATGCGACAAAATTACAATTTTTTTTAATTTTAAAAACCTCATCTCATTTTCGGCCTAAATGGTAAAAATAATTAATTATAAAAGTTATTTTTAAAAACTTGATCACACATTTTTTAAAAACAAACCTTATTTGCATGTTCTAAAAAAGCAAACTTTAAATAAAATCAAACCCATCAAGACTTTTTTATAAAAAACATATATTTTTTTAAATTGCCTAAGTCAAGATCAAGTTACATATTTTATTCCTGTTTATCTACACAGCTAAATCTCACCTTAAGCTTCTGTATCATATAACCTATGTAATATAATAAATTGATGTGTTTGATTTAATTTAAAGTTTATTTTCTTCTTTTTAGAGCAAGTAAATAAAAATTTATTTTTATTTATTTTTTTTACTATTAACTAATATTTTATTTTTTGTTATCGCTGTGCATGTTACTAAGTAAGTTCACCACACAACTATTTTTATTTTTTGCTGAGTTATAACTCTTTAAAATTGGTATAGCAACAATCTTGTTCTCCGCCATTTTGAATTGTTTTTCCCTTAAACATTTGATATTCATATCGCGGAGTTGCATAAAAAACTCCACAAAGTCCTCCATCTTTGGCAGTCCACTATATTGGATTTAGAGTGACGTCAATTTATTTTTCGTATTTTTTTCAGCAATCTCATTCATTTGATACCCATATCATGGGAGTACGTTTAAAATAACTAGTCTGCCATCCCGAAGAGCTGGAAAACTGCACGTGTGCAACCTGACCCCAAAAAAGAATGCAAAACTCTCTTTCCTAACTATAGACCAATATCTATTTTTTCTGTTGTCTGCAACGTAATGGAAAAATTCATTAATTCCCAAATCAGTATCTGAAAAAACACAGGATCTTACATGATAGACAGTATGGATTCCGTCACAGAAGATCCACAGCTGCTCTTTTTTCCTTTTTCTTCCACAATCAATTCCATTCAAAGTTTTGCTGACGATAGTACTCTTCACTCTAACATTCAGCATTTCCAATTCATTGGAAACCAAGCGTGGATCAATGCGAATGACTCTCTCACAAGACCTTAAACTTATCTTGGATTGGGGCGCCCAAAATCTTGTCCAGTATAATGGCTCCAAAACACAGTCATGTGCGCTGTCGGAAAAAAGTCTGCCAATGCTCATCCGTTACATATGAGCGGCCAAGTTCTGCAGAGCAAAGAGTCGTTTATCTTGTCGGCGTTACTTTTGAGAATAACCTCGACTGGCACAAACACATTACATCCATAGCCTCGGCAGCTTCAAGAAAGCTTGGATTCCTCTTTCGAGCCAGAAACCATTTCTCTTCTTCCAATCTGGAAACTTTGTATGTATCCCAAATCAGACCTCCTTTAAAATATTGTTCTCATGTCTGGGAATGGCGTCTCCTATAACACTTAGCATTCTGAACTCCATTCAAAGAAAATCCGTTGATCTTACTAATGATTTTACGCTTACAGAAAGACTTCCTTCTCTTGCTCACCATCGAGCTGTAGAGCATCTGTCGCTCTTCTATATGGATTTTGGCCAGTATAATTCCTCCTCTGGCAGCTTCCAACAGAGCAACACGTGGTGTAACTTTTATGCATCCTTTCAACTAGAGAATCCCCGAATTTCCCGCTTTCTTCGTGCCTTTATCTCCAGAGTGTCCAGACTTTCCTTCTTCTTCCAGTAACCAAATATTTAAGTCCCGTGTGAACAAACTTTCTCTCATCACTCTTTAGACACCCACGATACGTTAGTACTTAGGCATCAGCCTGGACTGTCCAAAGATTTAAAAAAAAATCTTGGGCTGTCCGCCATATTGGATGTAGAATGACGTCACTTAGCTAAGTATATCATTCAAACTAATTGTGTATGTAAAATTTTAACTCAATTGGTTGAAAATAACGGATTTAAAATTTAGTTGCAAGATTTGACCGAAATAAAAATATATACATACATATCTAGGTGTTCCTTAATATTTGTAAGTATTTTTTTTTCATAATCTTTTTTTTTTATATAAATAAAGGACAACTATTTAAAAATATTTTACATTTTTTACATTTTCATTGGGTTTATATATTTAAGAAATAATAAATTATTTGTATGCTGTTGGTTATATTCCCACAATGGTAGATTTTCCCTTCACAACTTACTAAAAATTTAGATTTACATATTTAGAATTTAAAATTAATATATATCTTTTCCTTATTTTAAAGAAAAGCCCAAATTTTTCCACTAAAATAATCCCAGAAAAATATAATAATTTTTAAACACTTAAATGTTTTGTTAAACAATTATCTAGATATTAAAAAACAACCTAAGTTTTAGATTTTTGGGGGTAAACCGACATTTTTAAAAAAGGCCATATTCATAATAAAAAAAAATGTCTTTTCTGGCACTATAAAAAGTCAATTATCTGTTAGTTGACAAAAGAATATAATATATCTATCTAATAACAACTTATCAATACATACAACCTGCCTTTTTTGGTTTTTCGTAAAACACGCAATCGACAGCAAAAACTCTCTACCTTGTATCTATTTTTAAGCACAGTATTCAAAGTCTTTAATCTAACAAAAGGGTTATTAGTTAAGTCCATGAATAAAACAACAACGGGAATAAATCAGCCTATTATCGCTTTATGCTCGTTCATTATTAACAACATGTAATTATTTCAACATTTATGTTGCAGTTTTATGTTTATATGACACGGTAACGCTATGTATAATTTTAATTACAGTAGTAGATTTTGCCTTAGTAAAAAACATTTTTATAACGTAAATTAGCTAAAAAATTAGTCTATAACGTTGTTCTTTTAAGAGATTGTTTTCCACCTTTTCTCTGGACGGTTCACTTAGCAAAAGGTAAATTTTTCACGTAACATGGAGTGGTGGGTATGTCATATAACTGTTATATTATTTAAAATTTTAAAGGCTGCTTAAATTTTAAAATTTTTATTCAAATAAATTATTTGCAGTTTTAATTTTACTTAACAAAATCAAACATAAGTTGCCCTACACTACATACTACAAAATGTTATTGAGAAGGCTAAGCTTGGCGATTTAAAGCCAACTTGGCCAGATCTGGCAATCAATTCTCCAGTCTTAATTAAAAAATGTCACGGTCAAAAACGGTAAAAAGCTCTTAAAAAAGCAAATAGTCAACATACCCTATAAAATTCCAAACGTTGAACGGTGGTTCTGTAAATACAGGTATTTCAAAATTAAATATTATTTATAAAAAGATGAATTAACGAACTGTTATAATAAAAAGATTACAATATTTGTATGAAGCTCAGAAAGATAAATTAGTAGAGTTGGTCATAGTCTATTAAAATCATTTAAGGGAAAACCTTATAGTCTGACAAACTTAACTGTAGCAGCGAAAGGAATTTAAACTATTTTGAACGAATATATGTGTGTGTGCCAAGTTTAACTACAAGAAAGCAATAGTACTTACTACTATATACTTAAGTGATAATTTTAATGTTAAAATATTTTTTTTACAATAACATAATAAAATATTGAAAAAAAGCTGAGAATTAAATGTGGTTGTTATATACTTTAATTTTTATTTAATATCTATTTTGTTTTACTAAGGAATATTATGTTATTAGGTAATTATTTTCCAAATACCTTATCGATTTCGTCTAAACTGGCAACATCAAACAAAAGGTTTGTCCAGTTGCGAACTAAACGAACCTGGTTGGTGGAGTTTGTCACATGTTTTGTTTCTATGGGGTAAATTTACTTGTGATTGGAAGTGTTTGCGCTGTTTCTGGTTCCTCTCTTGGAATGTCGAATATTTAAACATTCAGTGTCGGAGGTCGAAGGTTTTATCCTTATTTCTAAGTTTTAAATTTGGTGTTGTGTAATTTTGTCTGTTTTGTTTTTTTACCTTGAATATACATTTTTTAGTTCTTATCTGATTTTTAAATAGTATTTCAATAGTATTACTATTGTTTTAAAATGAACAAATTTACTTGCGGAAAGACACTACATGGACAAACAAAAGAAGTAATAGCAAATGTTTATAGGTAAGTAATAATCTTATAAAACAGTAATCATGTTTTTCTATTGGGTTTAAACATTAAATATACGAAAAAGAAAGCTTTATAATATGTAGCGGCAACTAAAGTTGGCAAGTCATCTGTTTGCAACATTTTTTACGAAAAGGGTCTTTATTCGTCTTTATACCATTTTTTACGTCAAAAATATAAAAAAGTATTGTTTTCATTAAGCTGTTAGCAAGTAACAAAGAAAGCGCGCAAGTCTCGATGATTAGGCAACCCGCTTGTCACTAAATAAAGACTGAGTAATACGCATTTATTTCAGAACTAACACTGTAATACACAGAATAAAGCATACAGCTTTTCATAAATTAAATAAAAGCTACTTTTAAATATACTTTTGTCCATTTTATTTTTGTTTTATTTTGTTAATAGGGTTTGCGATGAAGAAGCCGCAAGCAATTCTTTAAAATTGCCACTTAAACGTAAGCTTGATCGGGTATCTCTTTACACCGTGTCCCGACAAGTAGAAAATTGTTGCAAAAATTGCGAGAAGATTTAAATTTTTCATATTCTAGGGAAACACTTAGGACGCTACTAATATCAAACGGTTTTTTTGGCGTAAGTTTCAAAATAAAAAAAATAATGGAGCGTCCTAATATATTACATTGGAGGTACAAATATATACCTGAAATACGAAAATATCGCCAAGAAGGGCGAAATATTATTTATTTGGACGAGACATGGGTAGATAATGATTTAACATTATAGTAATAGTAATGCTTACTTAGTAAGTTTTATTTTATAAATTTCTTTGTCATTTATCAAAAATTGCAATGATAATACTACAGGGAACGTAGAACGACGTTTCCTCATTTTGAATTATTACCAAAAATTAAAAATACCGCCTATCTTAGAGGTAAACAAATAAAAAAACCGATTAGATGATGACGTTTTTATGCATTTTTAACTTTCCATAAAATATTTTGTGAAATTGTTACTGATGGTCTTTAAATGCCTTTATTTTTGGTGACGACCATACATTTAAAATATATTTTAAATAAAACATAAATGTATACTGTACACATTATTTCATTTTCAACTTTTGGAAAATCCGCACGCCGCTGTGCTTTTTATGAATGAAGTACGCCACGTTTGGTTTACAACTTCCTTCCCCTTACCGACGCCGCACTGTCACAGATACGGTTGTCAGACTATACTTTATCCCTAATATTTAAAGACATAAAAAATAATTTCTTAAATGGGTTTAATCCATTTGCAAATATGTCAAATAGAAAATGTCGAAAATATTAATCAAAAATTTTCGCGCCCATGACTTTTCAGCGACATTGTACTAATGTCGTATGCGAAACTGTGTATTCAAGATTGAAGAATAGACCTACTGGTTTATTATTGCTCAGTCTCAAACGGATATGTCTTTCACAATGCTAAGCCTATTCCAATACTTATTTCTAATATTGTTTCGTAACGGCTCGTATAAAACACAGATCCTCATTTCACACCTTTTGTTTTAGCAATCAGGTTCACAGACGTTTCTATGGTAACAACAGTGCAACGTTACTTTGCTAAAGGTTTAGTCGTCTATGTCAACTTAATCGTTCAAAACTCTTGGCCCTTGTAGAGTTTCCTATCGCTTTTATAGTAACGTAAAAAAGTATCAAGAAGTCTGGAATTAGCTAAAAAAAAAATTAATGGGAAAAATTAAGATAATTTATTTAAATAAATTATTAATTTAAATTAAATAATTCCAACTTACTGCATTTCTTAAAACTAAACAAATATTTTTGTAAAGTCCTTAACAATATACACAAGTAAAGAAAATCCTATCTCATATAAGTATGTCGTCGTGAAAGGCAATAATAATTTAACTGCTTTTTTAGCTTATTCTGAAATAGTTTGGTTTAATACCGTCATCGTCACGGTAAAGTTTAAAAAACTGCTCTTTTTCTTTGGCAGTAAAGTTTTTAGATAACTTTTTAATGTCAGCAAAGGGGGCTGGGATCTAGGAATAATTTCTAATGTCTTATTCATTGTTTGTTTAAATCAGATTAAGACAGTGGGTTTTATTATCTATCAGAGGTTTAGGTCTTAGCAAAAATTTATTTTCCTCAAATAGGTTTTTGTCCGGCACGGCGTTCGGCGCTCGGCGTACCATCATAAATAGCGCGAGCGTATCACCAGTGGTACGCATACTACAGGTTGGAAAACGCTGTTTTAAAGGATATTAAGTTTTTGTATATATATTTTCTTATACGCATAAGATATTTATCTAAATTAAGAAAGTTGTTTACTCGTATTATCCTAAACGTTCTGACAAAAATGTGGCATATTTGACACTGTACTGGCTGTCCAAATAAGAAAGGACGCCGGCTGTATCTCGGAAACTTTTTATCGCACAGCGCTGGGAAAATACTTTTGGTAAAAGTGGTCAAGAGCAAAAGTTGGAAATTATTTTATGTCTTCAAAACTACCGCAGTATGGAGCAACCGCAACGGTAAATTGAAAAAACTATTTTTTCTTCAAAATTGGCTAGTATTAGGAACATCTTTAATAACATTAGCAAAAAGTCTAACCAATTCTGCATTAGTTTAGTTAGGGACTTTCTGTCGTTTTTGTATAATAAGGGTGGGGTAAGATAATAAATAATTCAACTTTCAAATAGCTCTATCTCCCACATCTTTTATCGAAAAATGTTTAAGTGGGTACTCGTTTAAAAGAAACAAAGTGAAAAATCAAAAACATAAAAATGCTAAAAACCACTTATTTAAATACTAGTCAAGTAGGCTTGGAAATAAAAACAAGAACAAAGGAATGAAAAACGATGTGACTTATTTAAGTTGGCATTTGTCAACTTTAATTCAATTTTTAAATAGGTGTTGCCTTATTAAAATCCAATCCGCATTAACAGAGTTAATAAATGCCCCAATCAGTGCATTTTTGTTTTTAATTGTTTTTTTCTGTTTTCCAGTGGATACATTTCACACTTTAAAATAGTTTACAGTATTTTGTTACTCTACATTAATTATTCTTTTTACTCTGTTTTGATTAAATATTAATATATATATATATATATATATATATATATATATATATATATATATATATATATATATATAAGCAAAAAAATGATTTTGGCCATTAAAAATTTCGCTATTAACAATATTTTTTGGTACAAGAATGGTATATCAGCTTCGATCTATCTAAAAATTGATTTAAAATGTTCCATTTATTGAATGAAACAAACTTATACACATGTGCTTCAAGGCAATGGGGGATAACCTGGTGGCATGGATATTTTATTTTTTATTTTTTTGATCCAATAACTGTAACCATTTCGATTCACTTGAAACTACCTAAATAAAATTTAAACCTCATTTTATTGAAAAAAATAATAATAAGTGCCTCCTCGATCTGGGTGTCATACCTATACCTGGCAGGACGCTTAACACTTCTGGATCTGCTATGCTACTATGTGTATAGCTCATCGTTTAAATATTTTTATTATCGATTGAAATAATATTAATAATAATTTATAAAGACAGTTTTTCGTTCAGAATCATCTTGAGAATATCCTAATCGTATTTTTAACATAAAAAATGTTTTCTTATAGTTGTTTTTTCAATTTAATTATTGTTTAAACTTTATTTTAATTATATTTTAAAGTAGTAAATTTATAGGTAAATACAATAATTTAAATAAGAATGGCTTTAAGCCTAGAAAAAGTAAATAGCTTAATGAGAGAAATGTTTTAAAAGTTTAATGCTAAAAAAACTATACAAAAATTCTAAACGAGTAACTGTTCTTATAAATTATTAATATTATTATTTAATTCAATAATAAAAATATTTCAACAATGGGCTATACACATAGTACCTAGCATACAAGATCGCGAAATGTTAACGTCTATAAACCAGAAGAGGAGGCACTTAATTTAAATAAAAGATTAAACTCATTTAAGTTAAAGTTTTAAGTGGATCAAAATGGGTACAGTTATTGTTCCAAAAAAAATGAAATAAAATATCCGTGCCATCAGAATATCACCCATTACATTAAGAAACATGTATATTAGTTTGTTTTATTCAATAAATAAAAAAAATTTAATTAATTTTTAGGTGGATCATAGCTGGTATACGTACTTGTACCCAAAAATTATTGTTATCAGCGAAATTTAAATTTAATGGCCAAAATTACTTTTTTGCTTATATCTCCTTTATTACTTATTTTATTTAAAGCGTGTATATAAGCTTTTTTATAGAGCTTACTAAAAGGCATATTTTTTGTTAATTTTTTTTCTTACTCTCTTAGTTATTAAAAAATTTGCGTTTTTATTTTAAAATTTAATCTTTAATATCTCAAAACCTAAAAGAGCTACAAAAAATTTTATTTAAAAAAGTGACGTAGTTTTATTAGACCATTAATTTACATTATATTAGGCGTGTTGTTAAATTCATCGATGAATCGTGCGCACTAATCGCTGTTTCATCAAGTCGTTTTTAAATTAATTGATGGAAAAGCGCTAAAGAAAAAATGGCCGTGTACAGTAATATATAACAAGGATAAAACTAGCGGCATAGTCCACAACCGTATCTGTGACAGTGCGGCGTCGGTAAGAGGAAGGAAGTTGAAAAAACCAAACATGACGTACTTCATTCATAAAAAAACACAGCGGCGTGCGGATTTTCAAAAGTTCGGGAATTTTTTGTAATTTGTTTAAATGAAATAATGTGTACAGTATACATTTATGTTTTATTTAAAATATATTTTAAATGTAGGTCGTCACCCAAAAATAAAGGCATTTAAAACCATCAGTAAAAATTTTCCCAAAAATATTTCATGGAAGATAAAATTGCAGAAAAACGTCCTCATCTAATCGGTTTTTTAATTGTTGTTGTTGATATTTTCGTATTTCATGTATATATTTGTACCTCCAATGTAATATATTAGGACGCTCCATTAATTTTTTTTATTTTGAAATTTACGCCAAAAAAACCGTTTGTTATTAGTAACGTCCTAAGTGTTTCCCTGGAATATGGGAAAAAATTTTAAAACTTCTCGCAATTTTTGCAACAATTTTCTACTTGTCAGGACCTTTTAATTTTTAAAATAAAACCTATTTATCATATGTCGTATCACTTGAAAATCAAAATTTTTTCTTCTCGACAAGGAAAGACGCCGTCTTTTTTTAGGTGGATAACATTTGATTGGGGTTATTTTCAACCGTTCCTTATCTTCTTTATTAATTTTCGTACAGTTGATACGGCAACACCGGTGTAAGAGATACCCGATCAAGCTTACGTTTAAGTGGAAATTTTAAAAATTGCTTGCGGCTTTTTCATCACAAACCTATTAAAAAATAAAACAAAAATAAAATGGACAAAAGTATATTTAAAAGTAGCTTTTATTTAATTTATGAAAAGCTTTTATGCTTTATTCTGTATAACAGTGTTAGTTCTAAAAAAAAAGCGTATTACTCAGTCTTTTTTAGTGACAAGCGGGTTGTCTAATCATCGAGCTTGCCCCCTTTTGTTCTTGCTAACAGCAATGAAAACAATACTTTTTCATATTTTTGACGTAAAAAATGGTATAAAGACGAATAAATGTATAAGTTAATAGAAAAAACATGATTACTGTTTTTTTAAGATTATTATTTTCCTATAAACATTTGCTATTACTTCTTTTGTTTGTCCATGTAATTTCTTTCCGCAAGTAAATTTTTTCAATTTAAAACAATAGTAATACTATTGAAATACTATTTAAAAATCAAATAAGAACTAAAAAAAGTATATACAAGGTAAAAAAAACGAAACACAACAAAACGAACAAAATTAAAAACAACACTAAATTTAACACTTGGGGAAAAAAGGATAAAACCTTCGACCTCCGACACTGAATGTTTAAATATTTGTCATTCCAAGAGAGGAACCAGAAACAGCCCAAACACTTCAATCACAAGTAAATTTACCCCATAGAAACAAAACATGTGACAAGCTTCCCCCAACCAGGTTCGTTTGGTTCGCAACTTACAAGCCTTTTTTTTTGATGTTGCCAGTTTAGACAAAATCGATAAGGTCTTTGGAAAAAAATTACCTAATAACATAATATTCCTTAGTAAAACAAAATAGATATTAAATAAAAATTAAAGTATATAACAACCATTTAATTCTCAGCTTTTTCAATATTTTTATTTTGTTATTAAAAAAATAATAATTTTAACATTAAAATTACTACTTGAGTATACAGTAGTAAGTACTATTGCTTTCTTGTAGTTAAACTTGGCACACACACATATATTCGTTCGAAATAGTTTAAATTCCTTTCGCTGCTACAGTTAAGTTTGTCAGACTATAATCTAGTGTAACGTCACGATAGATTTCAGCGCTAAACCATCTGATGAATTTAACAACACGCCTATACCTTTTTTCCTAAATTCAATAGTTCTCGAGTTATATTAAAAAAAAAACGATTTTTTACGATTTTTTTAAGGAAAAAAATGCAATTTTAAAACCAGCTGAGCTAAGGCAGCAGTGCGGTTTTGAATTGACTATGGTTCAAAATAATAAAAAAAAAAATGTTTCATGCGTATCTCTTATTGGCTTGGTTTGGGTGGCCTCCCGAACTGAATTTTTAGAAACCAAAAATAATTAAACCCTAGGCAATAAATAGTTTTTAAGATACGGCCAGCGTCCTCTCTAATTTTAATTTGTACACCCTTTTATTTTTATTTGAAACGCCCCGCAACAGGGGCGGTAAAATCGTTGATTTAGGGGCTTTTGCAATCTGATTGAATCTGAGGTCATAATTGTCGAAGAAGTTAAAAAGCAGGCAGCATTTTATTACCTTTATTGAACACAAAAAAGGGAAAAGATCCTTTTAAAAACATTTATGTATAATAAGGGTCAAGTACCTATCCAAAAATCCCGACCTCTTAAAGTACTAAGATCTTAACTAAGACCAAGTTTTGTTTATAATTTTATTCCAAAT
The DNA here is from genome assembly GCA_019359885.1 of Listronotus oregonensis. Lineage (NCBI taxonomy): Eukaryota > Metazoa > Arthropoda > Insecta > Coleoptera > Curculionidae > Listronotus > Listronotus oregonensis. The sequence continues at coordinate 63,738 of JAHBCN010001516.1, forward strand.
AAACTACATACCCTTCTTATCTCTACGATAGATAACTGAGTACCTAACTATTTTGTGTGTTGAACCCTTAAATCACATAAATATACGCTCAATATAATTTCCTATTTAAATATTTACTTCACAACGAAAAATGTTTACTTTTTCCAATGTTTTTCAGATTTTAGATTATAAGACCCGACAAATTTATCTCTCTGTATAATATTTTCTATCCGTTTTCCAATCTCGGGGAAAATAATTTACAAACCAAATTTTGAGATGCACCGAATCAGAAAAGAGCTTCATAGATAAGATCCCGGTACGGAAGTTAGTTTCATTGAAAATAAGGTGACCGTAACGGAAGATTATGCTGTACATGGAAACAAGATAGAACTGAGATTCATGGATTTCGAGCGTACAGGACCGTGTTTATGAATTTTTATAATACAGTACATTTGTAAGGTAGCGAATAAATTTAGTATGTTTTCTGCTGGGATTAATCGCCTTGAACTTTTCTAGAAAATGGGACCACTTCGGTCCTGGTCCTGGAGTATAGTGAGCTGAGCCTGCTCAGCCCCATTGACCCCTGTGAACTTGCAGATTGCCTAAAAAAAAAAAAAAGTTTCAAAAAACTCAGAAAACTAATTTATATTTCGGTGGCAAGTCGGCCACCGTTTTCAAGATGAAATTAATAGACAAACAAAATAGAAATTAAAACCCAAATTTTTTAGAAATTTTTGTTAAACAATTTAGGCAATTCTGAAAGCTTCTTAATTTTTATGACATTTTGTCATAAATGACATATAAGTTTGTTTGACTGGTACATTTATAATTTTTAAAATGTCAAAAGGTGGTGGTTTGTTAATTGATTTTTTAAATTTACCTGAAATTACTTCAGATTTTGATTTTGATTCTGTGTTTTAATTGTATGTTCTATGTTCTTATGGGTTTGGCTAATGGACTGGACGTTTCACGTACGGGTTCAGCCAGGATCGAACGCTGTAAGAACAACACCGATCGTCGGTTTTCATATGGAACCGTATAACCGTAAAAACCGTGACGTATCGGTGTTATTCTTACGTTCGTCTATAAATCCGCACCCTTTAAAATCTTTATTTTTATAGATAGAAAAAAATAGTTTATGAAAGTTGCAGGGTTTTTCATGAAGATTTTCATAGTGTAAGATAGAAAAACAAAATGATCGGAAAATTAACAAATCACTATCAACTTCGTTATTTTAAATGGAACACCCTAAAATGATTAAAAATTCAAAAATTCCCGCTAATCTTCCTCTTTTCAAATATATTTAAATTATCTATGTTCGGATAAACAGTTCAGGTTGATTTAAATCTGTTCTTATAAGCCCAGTTAAACCATGGATCACCCAAAATTGACTTCTTAAATATTTATATTTTGTTTGGTTTCCAAGACGAACCATGTTTAAACCCACTTAACTGTATCCATTTGGCCCCCCCTATGGATTATAAGAACATTTAAATTCAAATAACCCCTCGTTTATCCGGACATAGGTGGTTTATATTTAAAGAAACATATCAAAATTTGAAATTTCAATCTTACAGGGTGTTCCATTTAAAAAAACGAAATTGAAAAAAAATTTTTTAATTTTCCGATCGTTTTCATCTTACCATGAAAATCTCGAAAAATCCAACCTAAACTTTTTTTTCTATCTATAAAAATAAAGATAAAAAAGGCATACGGGGAAAAACCCCGTACATTTTTTGTTTTTAAAAACTATAGAACATATTTACAATTCAGGCAGTGGATATTTCTTAAAAATTTAAGAAATATCTTTAAAAAAACGCTTTAACTCGTAAAGTTTTTATTTGTGCATTTTTTCAAAAAGAATTAATATATACAGGGTGTTTTTAAAGGAGGTTTTTTTCAATGGTAACTCCCAACTTTTATAACAGGGTTGGAAAAAGCACATTATTCATTCGATAAGATAATTTTAAGTATGGGTTGGATAACAATTTACAATACTTTAAAATACTAAATTTATTGGCAATGAAAACTTTAAAAATAACTAAATAAAATGTTTAAATCTTTCAAGTTGTCAACCTAACAGTTCCTTGACAATAAGTATTTATTGTTTCGGGTTCAAAAAAATTTAAAAAATTAACCTTCGTTTAACAGTCCTTTAAGTTAGAAGTTTAAAGACTTTGTTTCCGACCTTTATATCAAAACAGCGTATTTTAAGTGCTTATCAAAGAAAAAATGGTGATATTTTTTAACAAATGGTTAATTTAACGAAACAAGAAAGAATTTAAATTCTCACCATCATTGGATTTGAAATTAGGATGCGTAGTCAAAACAAAGAAATTACTTTTTTTAATGGAATTTATATTAATAGTAATTTCGTGAAGAACATAAGTTTTTTTGACTGAGTATTTTTCCATTTTTAAATATCATTGGTCCAGTTAACACCCCAAGTAAATGTACGTTAAAGCCAGAAAACCCCAAAAAAGAATTTGTTCAGAAATACGATTTAACCTCTAAAATTTTAAAATTTGCAAGAATTTATTCTCATTTTTCCTTACCTTTTTTAGGCAGCCAGGGTTGCTCTATTTAAGCATTTATTTAGTTGTTTTTTAAGTGTTTATTGCCACTTAAATTAATGTCTTAATAGTTCAATAACGTTTTTTTTTTATTTAATACATACTTAAAATTATTTTATCGAATGTAATAAACTGTGCTTTTTTAATAAAATATGAAATGGGGTTGCTATTTAAAAAAAACAATGACGAAATGCCCCCTACAGAAGGCACCCTGTATATATCAATTGTATGTGAAAAAATACGCAAAAAAAGTTATCCCCTATTTTACAAACGCACTGTATTTTTAAATCTATGCACTGGATAAGTATTACGAACAAAAAAAATTATAATAACAAAGTTCACTTATTAAAATGGTCAACTATTTAGTTCTTTTTACCTCAAAATTAATGCAGGTATATATATTTTGTGATTACCAATTACTGTTATTTTTTTATTTTATTGATTTAAGGGTAGGTTAATCCGCCGGTCCTTCGAACTAAAATGTTAAGCAATTTGGGTTTTTTACGAATAAATGTAAGGTTCCTGTTATAAATTATATCTAGATTCTCTTTAATATTCACAAAATGGGGATTGCCCATTATTGACCTTGGGGACTTCCCCCAAACCCCCAACTAGATTGGTTCAGAATTTTCAGGAGTACGAATTTTTTAAAATTCCACAAAAACAATTTTCACGTCATGGTAAAAAATGACATAGCCGTTTTTTGATTTTAAAAGCATAGCTTTGTTGACAGGCGCTTACTCGATAATAACATTGATTAAAATCCAAAAGACATAGAAGAAAATGATATAAAAAACGTACTAACTTATTTCATATAAATTCATTTTTATTATCAAAATGGGGAGTCTAAGGTTATAGTAAAATGGCTTTATTAGTTTCATTATGCACAATTTTGTGAAATTACCGACATGTGCCTAATACATTAGAATATAAAAATACTTTCCCATTCCATCTCTTTGTAAATTATACATAATCTTCATTATTGGGGCGCAATGATTTTATTATTCTGGTTGGTATAATTAGATTAAAAAGATGACTTTTTGTAATGTGTAACAAAATTTGTTATTAACTCAAAATAATTAATTATTTCTCTATTTTACCTAAATAAATGCTTCTGTGGCAAATCCGTCTGTTTTAAACAGTTAAAATGTTTGGAGTATCCTAAAAATGTTTTAAAAAATATAAAATATAATAAAGCAGCTTTGAAAGGAATGTCGGTTTGATTACCTTTAAAAATAAATAATAAGCTAAACATGCTTTACTAATTATTTAAATACCATTTTAAAATAAAGTTATAAGGCCATTTAACAAATGCTTCTACGTTTATTTTATTTTTAAAGTTTAGAATATTTTTTTTAATTTGGCTGTTTACCCATGCAGCCAGTTACAAATTAACATAATATTTATTTGCAGCCAGGAGATTATCAAGTTTAGTGTAATTTAAACTATTTTTTTTATATTATTTTGTAATAAAATAAATAATTAAAATATGAAAAATTTAATTGTATAAATTTATTTTTACAGCACACCGCACCCTTTAATATGGTTCAAGCTGCATATCATGGCCTACTGAAGCTTATTTAAATAAATGTTTTTGATGCTGTTTTTATGGCATATGTCAAATTGTAACACATGGTTGAAAAAGATAATTTTAAAGCAAACCTCATAAGTTTGAGAAACATACAAGGTGATATTTGAAAAGAAAGTCAAAGTCGCGAACATATATTATTCATTCCTGAAATAGGACATTCTATGGAGAACCTCTAAGTTTTAAAATAATATCTTTGTAAATAGAAAATAAACAGCGGTTACATGTCCGCTGAGTCACTCGATATACAGGGTGTCCCAAAAGTAATGGGACACAGAGCAACAGCCGATTCCTTAGGTCGAAATAATGCAATTTACGCAAACTTGCCTTATACCAAAGTTAATAATAAAAAAAGATACAGGTGTTAAACTTTAATTTTCCTTTCGTTTCTTTTAATAATTCTTTAACCAAATGACCTAGCGATACAAGAATTTGGGATCTGGGGTTTCCTGAGGCGAGAAATTTAAATTCGTCCATGCTTTTGATGTTGCCACTAGGGCGCCAGCTATGGCCTACCTCACTTGTAACTTTTTTAAACTAAAATATTGACCCGTTTATTAAAAATAAAAAAACTATGAATCATTTGAATCAAAAACGTATACTTTATTTAAGTCTCTAGGAACACCGTTCCGAGATAAACGCACTTTAAAGGATCCCACAATTTTTTATGGAAAATTAATTTTGGCCAATTGTTTTCAAACTTTGCATAGTGATAGTTCTTAACACGCTGGATATATATAAAAATATATATATATATATATATATATATATATATATATAAAATATATATATATATATATATATATATATATATATATATATATAAAAATATATATATATATATATATATTATATATATTATATATATATATATATATATATATATACCCTTTTTTTTGTGTTTTTGTTAAATTTTTTTCTTGCCAAAAAACACATATTTTTTTTAAACCAAAACATATTTCAAATATATCCAACTTTACATGGTAAATATAATTAATTTATTCCACGGTTACTTATCTACATTGTAATATGTTGCCTAGTTCAAAACCCTATAAAATTCTTATGGAAATTTCTGTTTTTTTTTTAATTTACCTTTTTAGGCTATAAAACATATATTTTTAATTTGCTTACACAGGGTGTCCTATGTAAAAATCTAAGTTCATATTATTTTTCGGTATTTTTAAAATTTGTCTTTTAATCCAGTTTTATGTGTAAAGTAAACAAATTTAATTTAATATTGTTAAATTAAGTTATTGTTGCAACCACATCTTTGTTCACTTGGTATATGGTGTATGGATTTTTTTTTTAAGCTACCTGATTTACGTAAACCCTAAACTGAAGTTTTAACCTATAAAATACTGACAGGTGCTTGTCAAGTGTGCGGTTTTTAATTTAATAACCATTTTTTATTTTAAAATTATATAAAAGTATAAATTTATATAAAATTTATATAAAATATACAGGTGTCAGAATTAGATGATGTACATGGGGATATTGAAACCGTTAGAGACCCAAGGTCAGTTAAATGGAAAAAAAATTTGGTTGTGGCAATAAATCCGGTGTTGTAATATTTTAAACCAATACCTTAAAACTAGATACAGGGCGAAATAAAAATGTTAAAAACCCCATATTGTACTTATTATAAAATGAGTTATCAAATTTTCACAATCCGGTAAAAGGGGTACGTGTTTTCAAAATGATGCCAAAAAAAACTCTAGGCTTACTATGTTGTACCCGGCCGGGTCAACGTTTTCTTATGGATGCCATGTTGATTTTTTTAAAGTTTAAAATACCCATTAAATGCTTTTTAACTATGGATAATAAATGGGCTTTGATCGCGAAGAGAAATAATAACAAATAATAAATAGTTTTATCGTAGCAGGCTTTGATATTTCTATTTAATTTTGTCAAAGTGGATCCTAAATTTGACAAATTCTTGAAGTATTACCGTCAGAAAAGATTTACTATGAGTAATAAAGAAAACTTGTTAATAAATTGTAGGTTTAAATGAATTACTCAAATAGTCATAAGTACGATATTTTGGAGTTCTCTGTCGCAGAAAGGACGCACAAGCTAAGAAAATGTATTTTAATAGATATCCAGAAAGACGACAACCTGGTATAACTATGTTTTAGGCGTTTAAAAGTAAACCTTGTAGCTTATGGAAGTTTTGCTAAAGCAAAAAGAACGAAGTTTCCAAACAAAAATAATGAAAATTTGATGTTGCAAAGCGTGGCTGAGACACCTCCTACGTCTTTGTGTCCAATAGAAGAGACAACAGGCGTTGCTCGGTCAACTGCAAGGACTTAAGGAAGGGAATTAAATCAGAAGAAATGAGTCTTGTCAGTGGTTCAGCATTCAAAAAAATACTGAAATACCAAATTTTTATATAAGAGTCCTCTGGTCTAATGAGAGTTAATTTGCAATTGACTTTCTAATCAGAACAATACGATTTTCTGGTCACATGCAAATCCGCACCGAGTTTAAAAAGTAAGGCACCAAGTAAAGTGGGGAGTTAATGTCTGGCTAGATGTTTTTGGTACCCAAGTGATTTTTTGTATGGGGTCACCCCCCTAAATCATGTCTACTCTAAGTCCTATAAAACATGGAGCAATTAAGAGCTGCTTTATGAAGGGTTTAATAGGCTTACTCTGCAAATGATAAGGGGGGGTCTTGCAGTGCTGAGACGATAAGAGTTATGCGTCCGAGAAAACGGTGGCTTATTTAAACATTGAACATTTAGAACAAGGAATACTATACGCAACCTACATTTATTGTCTTATAACCTTTTTGTGCTTTTTTTTATAGGCTAAAATAAATAAAGGTTCGCCTAAAAACCAAAATGTATTAGTTGTATAGTTGTAGAGAAAATTAAAAATAAACTTTTTATACACATAACTATTAAAATTTTATATTACATCTGAAAAGGAGACAATAAATATAAAACATCCAAAAAATAAAATCTTTTCCTGTTCCTAAGACCCTAAATTTATATCTCTATATCTGTATCGCAGATAAAAGATCTATTGCTATGTGTATACCCCTTAAATCTCCCAGTGCTGAAAATTCAATACCTTTTTAAAATAAGGGCCCTTTTTTTCGTAAACTGGTTATGCAAATTTCCTTGTTTGAGAAACAAACACATAAACGAGAAAAGTCGAAAACAAATAAATGTTTTAGTACATTATTTGAGTTATGGCTGTTAAATAATAAAACATTGATTTATACAAAACTAAAACCCATTAAGGGGGGGGATAACAGTCCCATAAAAAACCCTTAACTAAGTAGGTAAGTATTGTACTTACCTACTTAGTTAGGACGTTTATTTAGCTAGTTTCCCCCAATGACAACCCACAAACCAAGAGAAATTTTCGATTATAATTTTTTGAATAGTTACTTTAACTGAATATTTTTTTTCAGTTCCCAAAAAGTAACTATACAGGGTGTCAAGAAGAAATGAGACACAGAGCAACAGCAGATTCCTTAGGTCGAAAAATGCAATTACAACTTCCTTATCACAGATTTGGGAAAAAAAGATAAATTTTTTTTTTGTTTTCGTTTTTCAATTTTTAATTTAATAACATAGCGGACAAACTTTGGGATTTGAGGGTTCTTTGGGGCGAGAAATAAATTCTCCATACTTTTGATGTATGGGGGGCCAGAGGTACCAACTTGTTTTGGATGGTTTACTTTTTGGGTTGGTATTTTTACCTTTTTATTAAAAAAAATTTTTAAATTCCCGCGCTTTAAAAATGTAAAATTTTTTAATCTTTAGCAGCAACTGTTTCGAGATAACGCATTTTAAAGGAAAATTTTTTTTAAATGGAAAGGGGTTTTAAACCCAAATTTTTTCAAATTTTGCAAAGTAATTGTTTTCCACACGTGATAAAAGTCTAAAGAAAAACCCAAAAATTTTTCCAACCCTCCCAAAATCTCAAATCCACAGCTACCTTTGAGGCTGTTTTGGGGGTTAGAGATTTTGGGTTTTTCCCTAAGATTTTTTGTTAGCTTGTGAAACAAAAATTAAAATTTAAAAAAAATTGGTCAAAACCCATTTTCCTTAGAAAAATTGATCTAAAATGTTTATAGCTGCTAGAGACCAAAAATGAAGTATACTACAACCTATTCGTAACCTTTTTAACAAACGGTAATTTACCAAGTTAAAAAAGTTATGCCATAAAACCCTTTGGAAGGCCTAGGGCCCCTTACTCCTCTTCTTTTTTTCTCCATAAAAACCCCAAACCCAAAATTTTGTCCACTGTATTAAGTTAAAAATTATTAAAAAAAAAACAAAAAAAAATTTAATGATCAACTTTGTGATAAAAAAAAGTTTACGTTATCAAAAAAATTTGACCTAAGGAATCTGCTGTTGCTCTGTGTTTCAACTTCTGGGGCACCCTGTAAAGACAAGCACACTTGTTAATTTTTACTAATTTACATCACCAAAAACTGCGTTCCCGATATAACGAAAGGTCCTTAATCTTGTAATATCTAAAAAAAAAACCCTTTAACAAAGGTGTTATATTTTACGTTTAAGATTACATCAGAGGTTTTTGTTTTTGCTTTTTACATGTATAAAACTAGGTTTATGTTTATTTGATCGCTCAATTGAAGTAGTCCGGGAGGCCAGCGCAAAAAAGCTGGCCAATAAGGGATACGCATGAACCATTTTTTTTAATACTAGGAACTATAGTCAATTCAAAGCCGCACTGATGCCTCAGCCTAGCGAGTTTAAATTGCATTTTTTTACATAGGTTTTTTTTTTTTTTTAAAAAAAAGAAAACTGTCGATTTAGAAAAAAACAAATGATTAAAATTTATATTCAATAAAACTAATTAATTTTCATTTCTTAATTTTTTTTGTTGTCTTTTTGTTTTGACATAATAACGATTTTAATTTAAAATAAAAAAGCAAATATCTCAAAACTAAAAAACTACAAAAAATTGTTAAAAAAATATGTTTTTAATAGCTCCATAAAAGGTAATATTACATTTTTAATAAAGTAAGTAATAAAGAAGATAAAAACAAAAAAATTGTTTTGGACAAAAATTTCGCCAATAACAATAATGATATAAATAAGTAGACCAACAACGATAAAACTAGCTACTTTCCACTGGAGGAACAACATTTAGCAACATTTTGTTGCCTTGTGTTTCTTCTTTTTTGTGAATTTGAAACTTGAAGGCAAAAATAACTTTTGTTTCCACTGACAGAACTTTTAATGTTTCTGGTAACTGAAAAGAGAGAACAGGTACTGTTTCCACCGCGTCGATAAACATGGATCAAGATGATAAAATAGCGGCAGCAGCGCGGCCCCATACAGTGTGTCCCAAATTGGTGGGAATGTATGGGGATCTTGAAACCACCATAGATGAAATTCGGTTTAAAAGGGAAAGTTTTGGGCAATTATGTTAGTAGCTAATCCCGTTTACATGGTTTTATCTATTTAGGTTTTTTTAGAAATTTGAAAAAACCTGAAATGCATTTTCGAAAATGGGCCATATTTTTTTTTTAAGTGAACATTTTCAAATCTGAAAACTTGTTTGAAGCAATTTTTGTAGAATATGACCAAATAGTCAATTTTTATTTTTTTACGTTTCGGTTTTAGAATCATATCAACTTTTTTCATTGGACGCCTATTGGGTTTTTGACAGCCAAATAGGGGCTTTATATTCTGATTTCAACAATGTATAAATGTTATAATTTAACAGTTATAACCTTATTTATTTCAAAAAAAAAAATATTTTCTCCCGTTGGCCTTGATTCGCGAACGTATTTTTGTAAACAATAAAATATTAGTAATTGGCAAAATTGATAAACGAAACAGACATTTTACAGAAATGGGTTCGCGAACATAGCCTAACCTTAATACCGTGTTACAACAAAACTACACGTAAAAGTTAATTGAAACAAGTGAAAACAAAAGCAATGAAAAGTGGCTAAACTAAGATTCCTACTAAAATGAAGATGTAAAATAACGACTTAAAATTAAAAATGTTGTCCATTTCTCTCAACATATTAACGATATTTTTTAAATAGCCCTAACTTCCCTATGAATGGTTGACTTAGGTATTTTATTCCCCATCAACATCCCTGGTTGTTGGATTTTCTTTAAAATGTTGGATTGCAGCATCTCGTTGTCGATTTTTTCTTCAACGTACTTCTTAGGTCGTGGTTTTTTAAAACTTCGAATTCAAAAAAATTTTGTAAGTTTTCAAAAGTATGTTAGTTTAAGAAGCTGCCTTTGAAAAATTGTCGAAATCGTTTGCGCAGCTATATTAACTTTTGTTCTGCTGCCAATGACGCTAGATGGCATTCCCGGAATCAAGGCCAACTGAGAAAATATTTGTTTTAAAGTAGATGAGGTTATAAATTTCCCAAACTATAACATGTTATACATTTTTAAAAAATCAAAATAAAAACCCACTATTTGGCTGCAAAAAAAAAAACCCAATATGGCGCCCATATGAAAAAAGTAAAGTTGATGATTTCTAAACCCGAAAGAGAAAATAAAATTGACTACTCGGTCATATTCTACAAAAGTTGCTTCAAAGAAGTTTTTACAGATTTGAAAAATTTCAACTTAAAAAAAAAATATGAGATTTTCGAAAATGCATGTTTCGGGTTTTTTTCAAAATTTCTCAAAAACCTGAATAGATAAAACCATGTAGTAAACGGGATTAGCTTACTAACATAATTGTCCAAAACTTTCCTTATTTAACCTATTTTCTATCTATAGTGGTTTCAAGATCCCCATACATTACCCACCAATTTGGGACACACTGTATAGTGTTGTCGGAAAAAAAAGAAAAAAAAGCACAAATATTGGGTGAAACCAAGTCCCCGTGATAGAACTGAATATGGTGGCATGCACCTACTCAATGCATTAAAAAAATAACGATCTACACACCGGAAATAAATAATGGTAGTGTAAAAAAATTTTTAAAAAAACAAGTTACTACAAGTTGCAGTATCTGTTTCCACTCGGAAAACAATATGTTTCTGTTCCCTGTTGTTGCCAAATTTCTTTTGAAGTTTACCGCTAAAACTGGAAACCAGCAACAATCGTAAACATGCAACAGTTGTTGCCGAAACAAAAGGAACAATTAGGAACTTTAAGGAACTTTGGGAAACATTTTGAGCAACAAGCAACAGAAACACAAAAGTTCCTTCATGTTCCTCCGGTGGAAAGAGCTTAAGAATTGTTTTTAAAATGTTCCATTTATTGAATGAAACAAACTAAAGGCGCGTTTACACCAAAGTTGACAAATAAAAGTTGGCAAAAAATTGTTTGTTGAAAACCAAAAGTTGTAAACTAAAAGTTGCTTTTCTTAAATTAGAGCAACAAGTGGAAGATTTTTTGTAGATAACTAAAAGCTGCTCTTCTCACATTTATAGAAACAAGTGAAAAACCTGTTGCTAAAGAATAAGCGCAAAAGGTTTAGGCAGTAGTTCTCCAGTTCTCCACTAGTTTTCTACAAGTTTCTTATGCAAAGCGTGCAGCAACAAATCTTCCACTTTTAGTTGTCAACTTTTTTTGATCTTTTAAAAAGGCTCGTTTACACCAAAGTTGACAAAAGATTGTTTGTAGAAAACTAAAAGTTGTCAACTAACTCTCACACACTTCTCAATTAAGAGCAACAAGTGAAAGATTTTTTGTAGAAAACTAAAAGTTGCTCTTCTTAAATTTATAGAAACAAGTGGAAAACTTGTTTCCAAAGAATTTGGGGCGAAAGGTTTAGGTAGTAGTTCTCCACTAGTTTTCTACAAGTTGCTTGCCCAAAGCGCGCAGCAACAAATCTTCCACTTTTAGTTGTCAACTTTCTTTGATCTTTACCGACACTCCGCGGGAAACTAAAATTAAATGGAAGATTTGTATCTCCACAAGTGGAAGACAGAAAAAGTTGCTGTATTTTGTAGAAAAAGTGAATTGTATTTACCTATTTATTTATTACTTTAAAATATAATTTAATTAAAGCTTAAACATTAATTTAACTAAAAAAAATGTGCTATGTCTATGTAGGTGCTATATAACTGGCAGGACGCTTGCAATTTTTCTATGTTCTATGTTACTATTATTTGTATTATCTAACTGTAAGTAGAAGAAAGTAAATAGCTTATTAAAAGAAATATTTTTAAAGTTTAATGTTAAATAATATATTAAAAAAATAATGTTAAAAATATGATTAAAATTTTTCCAGTTTTTAAGATATTTATTTTAAATTTAAATCGTTACTATCTCAAGAGCTACAAAAAAATATATTAAACAAAAATTACGTAGTTTTATTGGAGCATTAATATTAATAATTTACCTTTTTTATAAAATCAATAGTTTTCGACTTATATTAAAACAAAATATTTTTTTACGATTTTACCTGAGCAAAAAAAAAGATTGAATCTGCTGAGTTGAGGCACCCGTGCAGCTTTAAATTGCTATGGTTTATAGTAATATATAAAAAAAATGTTGTATGCTTATCTTTTATTGGCCAGCTTTTTTGCGATGGCCTCCCGGACTATGGGTTACATCTAATGCAAAACCATTAGTCACAAACATTAACCCACAGATGTTTATGTCACAAAAAAATTAAAAGTAATCCGGTTTAAATTAAATAAAATTTTGACGTAAAACCAAACCTTTTTCAGGTTTAAACTTCTATTTTTTTTTTGCAAATTCTTCGCTACTGTTAATACTCATTATTTGTTCTATTTGGTAAAAAAACGGAGAGAAAAAAGGTCGAAACAAGAAACAACAACAAATAAAACACAAAAACAGGTAAAAAATTCTGACCTTTAAAATCCAATCAAGTTAAATTAAGTATAAAAAATAATAATTTTGATTAGATTGAATCATAAACCTTGTTTACACAGGGTGGTCCAAATTTTTAGTTTAAGGAATAAATTACGTCACACGTACCTACTTTTTTCTGGTGTAAACACATGAGTATTAAAATTTGTTACTTAAATTTGAATCGTCTCAACTATGGTAGATTAAATATGATTTTCTTCAGTGTAAACACGTCGCTTATTTTTGGTGGACCAAAGTGACAGCTTTCGTCTTTAACAGCTCGCGTTCCATAAGAAAAACGGCAAATTTCAGTCGGCCTACAAAATATTTATGTTACGTTTGCGTTTTTTTTTTAAGTAAATAACTTTTTTTATGATTATTTAAAGAACATATATTTAAAATAAAAGATTGGGTTTTTCATTATATAGTTAATTCTCAGCTTAGTTCTAAAATTAAACCTAAATTCATTTGATCCACAAATTAAGTTGGTGTAAACACTTGTGTACCTACTCAGAGCAATGAGTCATCGATTTGACCTAATTGATCATTGCCACAATCATTGTAGTCAATGATTGTGGTAAAAAGGCCATATTTAAAATAATAAAAAAAATTATGCTACTTATCAAAACCATAAAAAAAACAGTGTTTTTACAAAGTGCTTTTGAAAATCGCCAATACTCATGACACGAAATCCCATAAAAAAAGTGCTGTGTTGACACCCGGACTAGTTAAAGTTCGTAAAATAACCTGATAATATTGAACCACATACAAAATTATTACATTAGAAGTGTGTACTGCATATTTTTTTACCCAATAAATATACCTTACTTTTAAGCAAACCCATTTTTTTAAATATCTCCAACGCAAGTCCCCTATTTGTGCCATTTCTTAATGAATAAGTAGACAATTATTCACCTCTAATTTTCTACACTCGTGGATACTGGATATCAGTGGGTTAATGATATATATTATCCACTCAACAACAAAGTCATAAAAGAAAAAACGTCAATTAAGGAAAAAATGTCCCTGCTCTTGATACAGAGCATAATTGTGCCATTTTTCGGGGTGTATTGTCATTAGTCTAATTCTATTTTAATTTTTGTGTCAACTTCCCTTTATTATTGTCATTTAAAAAAGCACTATATTTTAAAGATTACATCTCTATCAACGCCTTATAAATTAAAATAAATATAATATAACCTTCTTCAATGATAATATTTACCATCAGTTACTAAACTTTAATATCCTTGAAATTTAAGGACAAACAGCAATTAAAGTGTCCAGTTAAATTATTGCTACATTTTGGTGTGTCAAGGAGCTTTGCTTTGGGGGAAAGAGAGTTTCAATCAAGTAGTTTAATTCAATTTCGACTAGAGAAGGCAACATTAATAAGGAATTCAGTTTATATAACAAAAAGACAAAATGTTTTGCCAGACATAATACATGTGTTGGAATGTTTTTAAGAAAAATATATAACATATTAAGAAAATAGGTTAAGCGTTAATCGTTTTTCTTGAATCTCTAGGTTTCTTTGTAATCGATATACCTCAGTTATAGCAGATAGTCACTAGCTCTCACCAAATCAATGATGGGTACCATATGGCTCAATACTAGTACTAAACTTATTTTTACTTTACACTAACAATCTTCTTCCTACCACGATTAACTCAGTTCCTAATTGAAGAGTGGAAGTAAGAAAGGTGAAAAGTGTCAAAATTAAAATTTTAATACTTTGAAACAAAAATGTAGTAATATAAAAAAAATATGAAAAAAATATTAAAAAAAATAGAAGCGTGATAAGTGATAACCATTAAACAAACTTATATAAAAATACTAAAAAAACATCTTATTTGGGTTTTGCTGCTTCCCCCAATAGGTTATTATAAAAAAAAATTGCAGTGGATCTTTTAGATAATGTATCATAGAAAGCAAAATCTTCTTTTTGTTGTCAGAAATCTTGTTTTCTGGTAAAAGTACATGTAGCTCAGCATTTCCTATGTCATTAACACTTTTTCCCTTTTTTTAGGACATTGATCTTATTCCATGAAACCAAATCTGGATCCAGCTGTGGATCTTACCACAGCTGGTGTAATCGTTTTTAATTTAATAAGTAATAAGATTAGTTTTAAAAAGATTTGATGGCATTAGGTTAAGTTTTTATATTAACGCATGCTTTGTTCTTTTTACGGAGCCTGTGAAAGAAAAGATACGAATAAATAAATAAAATACATACAAACGTATATTTACAGGGTGATTCCTAAGTTGACGTTTTTTTAACTGTGTATAAAACTCGTTGAAATAAGCAAGTTTTTTAAATAACATTTTTTCAGAAACCCAAAAATAACAAAGCTACATAAATTTATTTGAAAGTGTAGCTAGTGCGGGCCTGAGCATAAACAAATAGTTTATTTTTTATTTACACTTGTTTTTTGCCCACATAATTACACGGTATGACTCAGTCGCTTAGCTCAGTTGCTTTGACCTGACAAGGCGAGAATTAATTTTAATTTTAAATCATTGTTAAATGGCACAATATAAAGACAATAAATATGTGAATATGTTTCTAATTTATGGACAGTGTCGTTAATCTGCAAACGTTGCTTCGAGATTGTACGCGCGACGGTTTCCTTTGCGGGTTTATTCTGGACCCAATGGAAAACATTGCGGAAAAATCACGTTCAACGTTTCCAAGCAGCACAGCCTAAATACTTCTTGGGAGGTACAACTTACTTAAGACAGGACCGTATTCGCCACGATAAATGAATGTAAGTTCCTTATTTTTTGGTATTTTGAAAAAAGTTATTTAAAAAACTTGTTTATTTTAATGAGTTCTATATACAGAATATAATATATATATATATATATATATATATATATATATATATATATATATATATATATATATATATATATATATATATATATATTATATATATATATATATATATATATATATATATATATATATAATATATATATATATATATATATATATATATATATATATGAAATATATATTTCATAAATGAATTTGCATTTATTTATAATTTTGATGAGTATATTTAAAGAATATATAAAAAACACTATTTATATTATAAGTATATAAAAAAAAAGGTTAGAATTTTCAACGTCGTTTTTGTTAATATATAAATTATTTTTTAAATGCGCACTCAATTGTTATTATTTTTGAAGCAATTAAAATCCCAATTAAAATGATGTATAACACTTAATATTTTTCTGTTAAATAAACATATTTCCATAAGAGACAATGAGTAAGACAAGGAACGCACATTATTTCTTATAGGTGTTCCATATTTGTTCATAAATTTTAATTTATACATTTTTGTAATTGGATAATAAGAGGTTCAAAAAAATTAAATTAAAAACCAGGTCCGTATTTAAAAAATAAAGTTGATGATGGTCTAACGAAAACGAAACGTCGTACAGAAAATCTCTCAACGTTTTGTAGACTTAGAAATGGCATGAAAGTGTCTTTTTGTTCTTCCATATCTCTTTAAATAACGTTAGAAAAAAATTTAAAACGAAATCAGCAAATTTCGGTTTTTTCCGGATATCTCGGAATACTCAGAATTTTACAACTTTCTAATCGTATGTTGTTAGGCACCTAAATGCGCAACTTTGCCATAATTTAACCGACTTCGTATCTTTTACGGTTTCCGGGATATATAATATATATATATATATATATATATATATATATATATATATATATATATATATATATATATATATATATATATATATATATATATATATATATATATATATATATATATATATATATATATATATATATATTATATAATTTATTATTTATTATTAATAATATTCAAATTAGATTTTATTTCATAATCGTGTAAATAAAGTATAATAAGAAAATCCTAATACCAATAATAATTATTTATTTTTATCGCCAAAAATTCCAATCAAGTTTTGTGAAGTAAAATTTTTGTTTAAAATTGTACCTTTAAATAATGCTAAGTTTTTCAAGGTTTTGAAACTTTATTATTTTTATTATATATAAATGATTAAGCCTATCTTAATAAAAAAAGGAAAATTTACAATGTTTACGGACGATAAAACTATTTTAAGAAAAAGCAAAAACACAAATCCTTTGTATTATGTAATTAAAAATAATATTTTTACAATTAAATCATGGTGTAACTTAAGTTTGTTTGATTGATTGATTGATAAACTAAATACACAAGTTGAGGTTTTGTCCGCCTCGACACTGCAGCCTACAGGGCTTGTTGTATTTCTTGTGTATTTGTTTCAGTTAAAAGGTTTGACACCTTAGACAGGTGTAGTAGCCCTTTACTGTTTTTTCAGTCTCCAGCCTCTGGTGGTTAGTGTCCCCTTTAGGTTTTGATTTGTTCTCAGTATGTAAGTGCAGGGCACTCTATATGATGTGAGAGGCTGTCTCTTCCTCTTCGTCACATAGTCTGCAAATGGGTTCTTCTCTATAGATGCCCATAGTGTGTATATGTTTTCTTAGGGTGCAGTGTCCGGTTATTAATCCTGTCACTATTCTAATCTGATTCCTATTTAGTTTTAGTAGTTCACTTGTCAATGCTTTCGATGGTGAGTCCAACATTGATTTAGTGTGATTTTGTCTTGGAATGTGGTTCCAGTATGATGTTGTGTTTGAATCCACCGAGTCATGTAGCCACGAACCAAGGCTTTTGGTATTCCAAAAACAGGTTCAGGACCCACAAACATTGCTGGGAGCCTCGCCTGGCCAGGGATCTGCATTTTCATTGCCCTGATTCCCTGTGTCCTGACACCCAGGAAAGTGTAACTTTGTTGTGGTTAGCCAGGTTTAGGAGGCATTGCAGACAGTTCAAAACCAACCTTGAGTTGACTTGTTGAGATGCCAAAGCTTTTATGGCCGCTTGACTATCAGAGAAGATAGTAATGTCCCTGCCCTTATATCTCCTCCTCAAGTTCTCTCGCAGACAAAGTTTAATGGCATATATTTCCGCCTGGAAAACAGTGGCATATTTCCCCAGGGAAGCATAAGCATTAAACCTAGGGGTCATACCATGTATTCCTGCGCCGGCTCCATTGTCAGTCTTGGATCCATCGGTATACCAAACCAGGTAAGCTGGGTTTTGTATGGTCTGTGTGTATTTATCCGTTTTGGCATTGTATCACTGCTCATCTCAAATATTGGGTTTGTGATACTGCTCGTTATTCTGGTGTGTCCTAGGGCAGGCCCAGAGCACCAGTTGCCGTTGCATTTCAGCCTGTATGCCCCAATCCTCGCCTCCGCCTTAATAATTATACCAAGAGGGGGGAGGCTTAGTAGGGTTTCCATGGCTGCAGTTGGAGTGCTTCTAATAGCTCCCGTTAGTTTGTAAATATGTACTGAATAATATAATTTTAAATAATAAAATCATAAAATCCTTTCCCTGTACTAATTTTTTAGGAATTTATGTCAGACTGAATTTCAAAGAACATATTAAGAAAATAAGTCGTAAACTTGCATCCTATTATTATGCTATCAGAGCACTTTCTTATGAATTATAAGAATTTTTCATTTCATTCATCGATTATAATATATGACATTTTTTTAGTAAATATTATATTTAGTGTTTTTATTTGTAAAAGTAAGCAGTTCGATATATTTGTTAAGCTTAATTTAAAAACTGTAAACTATTATGTATATTAAAATAAATTTTAACATCTACTTTTATGTATATTTTAGAAACAGTATTTTTATATATATACAAAAAATAATGATTTAATAATACTACGGATTCTTTTCACAATACTAGATAAAATTATCAACCTTATCTCCCAAATCCATGTTCTACGTTATTAAAATAAAAATAATTTATGCCTCAAAGAAAATGTTTAATCATTTACCTATTAGTATTGAGAAACGGGCGCGCTGCGCTCGACACCAACGGCGGCCATGGAAACCCTCCTGGGACTGCCTCCTCTGCATATTTACTTGGAGAGAGAGGCAAGGTGGGCAACCTACAGACTCTATCAAGCGGTTAGTGACAAACCGCAGGCGTGTCATATGGAGAGCACCAGTCTCCTGACCTGTGACAGACTGAGAATGCCCTCAGACATAATGCCTACAGCAACCAATTACAACCGTCCCAACAGTGTAGTTTACCCACAAAGGGAGGACTAGAGTCGGAAAACGACCGACCTGCTCCGGGCTGACATCTGTTGATACACCGACGGCTCCAAAACCACTGCACATGTAAGATAGTTAAAATATTCTCCGACGGCCAAACAGCTCTCAAGGCTTTTGATTCCAGCCGGTACAATTCGAAAACCGTCTGGAATTGCAAGGATACGCTGACCAAACTGGGTCAAGCAACAAGATTACCCTACTGTGGATACCGGGACATAACGGCCTAGTGGGTAATGAATCCGCAGACCTCCTTGCCAAAAGGGGGGCGGAGACAAAATTCACAGGGCCGGAACCGGTCATCGGTATATCTAAACTCTTAAAACTCTTGTGGGACTGTACACGGGACACTGCAGATTGAAATACCACATGCACAAGATCGGCCTAGAGGAAGACGCCGAGTGCCGCATGTGCATGGGATGAATCGGCAGAACACATACTGTGTTCGTGCCCAGCAATGGCACAACTCAGATTCGCAATCCTCGGCAATGACACCTTGTTGCCGGAATAGGTGAAAGATCTCTCTCCCAACAGGATCATCAGATTTATTAGAAGTCTGGACCTGGTGGGAGAAATATAAAAAGGTGTGAGCCACCACTTTAAACCTACCTACCTACCTACCTAAGCCATAAATCGTAGCCACTTTTATATGTAAACAAGTATCATTTGGCGCTTCATCTTTGAAAAACTTGCTTAAATCGATGTTATTTCGTAACTTAATGATACAATTTAGCATAGAGTATCTAGACCATAATGTATTGGGTTTACATGTTTTTGATAAATAAGAGTAATAGGCCAAAAGATTACTTCGTTAAAAGACTTCACACCCTTACTTTGACACCAGCTCTCAAACATAAATTCTTTTTCATACCTGTGACGAGATTTCATGCGCAGGAGATCTATACTTGCTATTTCTGCTGCTTCGATATTCGATGCTGGTAAATTGTCGTCAGAATCCATTAAAAATGTTTCTCCAATTTGGTAGAAATATGCGTGACATAAAATTAATAAACAATGAGTTGGTTGCTATGGATTCTGTGATAAATTATATGGAGTTATTAAAATATGTACTTACATTTGGTAAATTAGGAATTTTTTATTTTATTTAATAAATATTATAAAAAGACTTTTTCCAAAAAAATTAAAAGGAAAAAGGAAAATTTTAAATTTCTTAAAAATATTTACCAAAACTATAAATAGGGGGAAAAATTTTACAAACAAAATTTTTTATAATTAAGGAAAATTTGAAATTTTATTTTCAAAAATTAAAAAATTTTACTTTTAAAGGAACTTTTTTGGCATTTTTTTGCTTAAAAAGTAAATTTTTCCCACGGCAAGGGTTAGTGGGCAAATTAAGTTTTTCCATGCGTTAAAAAAATTTTTTAAATGAAAGGGCTTAATTATTTTTTATTGGTTTTTGAATTCTTTAAAGGATAATTTAAAAAAAAAAATTTTTGGCATAGAACCAGAATATTGTCTTTTTTTTCGTAATCTCACATAATTTATTATTATTCTTTGTTTTTTTATAGTTTTATTCTATTTTGCTCTGTAGAAAAAAAATATAAAACTTATATAATAATAAAGCATTAATACTATTATTATACAAACTAGGCTTAATTTATTATTTATTCGTTATCTTAAGACTATACCATTTGTGTTACAAATTTGTGCATTTATTTAGTTATTTAAGCACCATCTAAGGTCGACCTAGAAGTATTTTACTTGATTGCACTTCTCCCAGGCAACACCAAATAGGAAGTTAAATAGAAATCCTTGACTTAAACAGGATGTCGCGTTCCGTAAACTGGACACTTTAATTGTAAGACATTCTATTTGAGAGAGTTTGTACTTTAAATTAACTAACAGAAATTGCTTTTGCCAGAGGCGGTAAAGCAATACTTGATGGAGCTGAAATAAAGATTTGTCCTAGAAACAGTGTTTTTACGACTTTTAAATGTTTTTTTATTCTTACAAATAATAGTTAAATTTAAGTTTAGCTAAGTGTTAAAAAAACTGTTTTTCTCAAATCTGGAAAAAACAGGAAAATACAAGTTTTTTTTTCAAAAAAATTGATCAATTAGGAAAAATTATTTTTTTTAATTGTACTTAGTTACATAAATAAACATTTTCGCTAATTTTCGATAAATATTTTTTGATATTATTTTTTGTATCGGTTTATATAAATTTCTAGTCACATTGCCAACCTGCCAATGTGATGCTACAAATTATTTCGACAAAGAAAGTTTTGATAGTGAGAGTTCTGAGGGTGATAACAAAAAAATTGAATAAGTTTTAGTAGTGTTTGTGTTTCATTACGTTTTTAATTATAAAAACTTCGTTTTTAAATTTTTGAATTGTTGTTTATGTAATGCTTTACTTATTTTACAGAGTTCAACAGTGGCGGCTCCTCCTTAGGTTTGCAGGTTTGCGCAACCCCCAAAAAAGGTTTAAAATAAAATTTTAAAAATATATATATATTAATCATTACATAGTTACAGATTTTTTAAAAATTTATTCAAACATCAGTATTTATTTTTTTATTAATGTTATCTCGAAATAACAGCCAAATTATTAAAAAACTTGACTGCTTTCGCTATAATATCATTAACTTAATCTCGCCTCGCGTCGCGTCGCATCCTAGAAGCCGATGCCGATGCGATGGTTGCAATCAAAATGCAAACCCAATTGGATTCATTACGAGTACGCTAAGTATATGGAGTTGCCTATCTTGGCATTGGGCGCTGAATTTAGTCTCATAAGGGCATGCGGTTTGCAGTTCCAGTGCAAACCTTTATTTATCTCGCAGGCGATTTTTACGATTTTTTTGAAGTATAATTTGTTATTTTGGTTATAATAATATGGTAAAATATGTAGCTACTTGTAAGGTTTTTTTTTTACAGTTTTTGTATGTCTATTTTTTTACATTAAGTTTATTGTGGTTATTTATTTATTTTTTAAAGAACCATTAGAATTGAACCCCCTTTTTTTTTAACCCAAGAGCCGCCACCCGGTGTTCAATATG
This sequence comes from Listronotus oregonensis, assembly GCA_019359885.1. NCBI lineage: Eukaryota > Metazoa > Arthropoda > Insecta > Coleoptera > Curculionidae > Listronotus > Listronotus oregonensis. The sequence goes on from JAHBCN010001516.1 coordinate 85,854, forward strand.
TTTTGTTCACTTTTGTTAACATTGTGTTAATAAAGATTAAAACATAATTTAAAATAAAATTTTTTTATATTTTGTTTTTTTTTTTTTGATCCTTTGAAGAAAAACGGAACGTTTTTTCGAAAAAAAAAAATCTTTTTTTTTTTTGACAGCTGACAGCCACGTTGACCAATCTGAGAGGTACAAACCAAAATTTTGTGTGTGATTAAAATAATAATGGCGAAACAAGAAAATCAAAATTTGGATGTTTTTTTGGGATACTCGCCTTACTACCCTTTTGGAAAAAGGTACCCCTTTGGTCCGGGTCCGGGGGTACAGAACTGAGCCTGCTCAGTCTTATTGACCCCTATGAACTTGCAGATCTCCCACAACAAAAAAAACCCAAACCAACCCAAAAATTAAAAAAACAATCTACGTTTCGGGGGCAAGTCGACCAGTTGTCAAGATGAAACTAAAAGAAAAAAAATTTTAATAAATTTATTTAAAAAATAATAAGTGTATTTCCAAAAATCTTCCATTTTGGTTAGTTATTTTAAGAAGGGGAATTTTAAAAAAATTTTGTACAGTTTTGAGGTTGGGTCCGGGGGGGTTATAACAAAAAAACAAAAGTGCCCCCCCCAAAATTTGACTTCAGATTGGATCAGCCCCCAAAAAACCCTAGTATACAAAATTTCAAAAAAATCCGGGGCCCGGTAAGAAAAATTTCCCCCAAAATTTAACAATTTTTAAAAATTTTGCTTTGAAAACTCTGAGAAATTCTAATATTTTTTTACTTTTTATGACATTTTGTTATAATTGACATTAGGTTATTTGACTGGTATATTTATAATTTTTAAAAAAACAGAAAAGGTGGTATGGTGTGTTAATTAATTTTAAGTTTACCTGAATTTACTTCAGCATCAAGCATAGGTAGCCATATATTATTTAAATTAACAGATATTGATGCTACACATTTATTTTTATTTAATAAAATACATGCACTTTTCTTTATTTTATGTTTTTTTGAACAAGTTTTTTGCTAAAACGCTAGAAGCATTCCAGTATATTATGTGGTTATTATCAAATGCATGTTAACAGATTTTTGATTTATGGAATTCTCTGTTCCTAATGTATGTTCTATGTTCTTTATGCGTTTGGCTGATGGTCGGGAAGTTTCACTTATGAAAAATTTATTTTTCACAAGGGATCTTATAAATAACATTATTCGTGTTTTTGTTTATATTGTATGGTTTTGTTTTTGTTACCTGAGATCTTAAAGGTTTTGTGTGTTAAGATAGTACGAATATTAAATTTATTACCTATTCGTTAAATTTTATTTGATAATCCAGGAAAAATAGATTTGTAATAGGTCTATTTTGATTCTGTCCTAAATTTGGTTGTTCAAATTTTAGAAAGCATTTGTCTACAAAATCAAGATTATTATAAATACAAATTATTTTAAATCTATTAAAAAGACTTTTACAACTTTTTTTTTACCATTATGGGTTAATTGAAGTTAAAATTTAAGCATCTGTTTGTATGTGTAGGTTTTCTGAAAATTTTTAGTTTCAAAATTATTTACGTCTTTTTTATTAGAATATCAAGAAAAGGAATTTGTGAGTTTTGTTCTTTTCTAAAGTAAAATGAATAGTGGGTTCTTGTGTATTAAATAATTATTTAGACAATTTTCGTCATGTTGATAAATAGGTACAACCTATTACACCATTGGATTTCCTTTTTTAAAAACTTAGAAAAAGAGAAAAATACGTGTATAATTTTTTTTTATCTATTTAAATTCGATTAGAAGACTACGGCGATAGTTTTTTTCTATCACCTAGTTTAAAAACTACAAGGCATGTTAAGATAAAATAAATGAAAAGTGATCTTAGCTTGTGTCGTTTTTTCATATTATCTAAAATAACGTTATGCCGGTCAAAAACTAGAAAATAATCGAAAAATTGGGATTTTGGGTCCTATGCACTACTTTACACAAAACAGTGTCCTATTTCAATACTAAATCTCGCTAAAAGGCGACTCTGGTAGAGTAAATACATTTACGGGACGCAACCGAAACTTTAGCCTTTTTTTGTAACGATTAATACATGTATATTGTTAACGGTGTTTTCCATCTATTTCTAATGTCGTAGAAAAAAATCGTGAAAAGCGTTAGAAAGGCAAATAAATTGCAAATAAAATAAACAAAGTTTTCTGTTTTTTTTTTCTAAATCAAGCGAAAATTTACAACCAAATTTCAATTATGAAATTCTAATATTTAAATTTCGAAAAGTATTTACTCTTGCATTTTGAATTTTACCACAAAATAATAAAACTACTTGGCATTAGGCTTAAATTATTTCACAATTTAAGCATTTATACTTTTTACCTAATAAAAAATAATGTATAAAATTATCTTATTTTTTCACAAAAAAATCGAAAATATAGGATATTTTAGGCTTAATAAAACACTTTTGCAGCCCAGTTAGCCCTGTCAGACATTAAGTTTTACAATTTTTTCCAATTTTGGTGCATTTATCATGCTTTTAACAAATTTCTTGGTGATCCTTAATTTATAAGTATTATTAACTCATACAAACTTATCCATTATTAGCCCTTAAAACTGCCTGATTTCCTATTATTAAATCATTTTTGTATAGGCAACTAAATTAACACAAAACCAAAAAAATATGCAATTAAGATTAATTAAAATTTTAAAGAAAAATTATAAAATCTTAAATCTAATAAAAAAACAAGACCAAAAATATATAAAAATAAATAAAGTTTGCATTAAATTTCTTCTTCAATTTATTTTGTGTTGACACACCTATTAAAATTATTAATAAAAAAAAAATTTAAATATATTTAAAAAAAAAAAATTTAATTTTTTTACCACTTTTTTGACATCATTTCTAACCCAAAATTTTTCAAGCAAAATTTCACCTTCTATGTATCTATTGGTGACACAAAATTTTTAAAAAAAATACCCATTATATTAAATGTACAGGATGATCTCCTAAACAAACATTAAATGTATTTCCTTATTGTAAAAAAAGAAAGAAAAGGATAACTATGCCATTTGCATGTATGAAAAATCCCCTATAAATATGACGTTTATTAACTCTAAGATATAGAGCTAATTGTACTTAATGTTTGAGAAATAAATCGTAGTGACTGCAAGTATGTTTTTTTAATTTTTCGTACCAATTTTTTTTCAAATTAAATTTTTCTGTTTAAAAAAAAACCCGGAAGATATGCACAACACTAATGAAATTCAAACATTATGAATAAAAAAAATGTTACATTGAATGCATTGTCTTCCTGCCCTAATTCGTCGCTTTTTTTCCCCTTCCACTGTTGTTGTCTCTCCACTTCACTGTATTTAACTTGATTGAAAGCTCGTAAATATAGCCAAGGACCCGGTTAAATCCAAAAATCCTTGTTTTATCAAGAATATCGTATTTACCTAGCTGAAGGATAACTTAATGGTACAACCTTAGTGTATTTAATTAAGTTTGTAATTGAGATCCAGTTTTAATCCATGACCTGGAAAATCAAATAACTTAATTTAATGTTTGCCGGTAAGGTTTTATACACGTTCAGGCCATGTGTTTTGCTGTTACATTCATCAATGACTAAAAACATTTTATAACTATTACACATTACATAAAAATTTAAAATACTTATTACGATTAAAGGGTTGCTTTAAAAAATTTTAATCGTTTTTTTCAAAGCTTAACTTAAAATAATTTTCCCCCAACCAAACTAAAGAAACGAAATCAAAAGTAGGTACGAAACAAATTAAGAACCCACAATTTTTTCTTCAGGTCAGTGTCGTCGAATATAAAACATAATTAAAATAGGAACAAAATATCCGAAAGCCCTTTTTAAATTAAACCTTAAGATTTTTATACAGGGTGGTCCACCCCATTTGGGCCTCGGTTTTTCTAACCGAGAAGCATATTTCCTAATGATTTTAAAATATACAGGATGCCCAAAAAGAAATTACATAAAAGTTATATTTTCTTAGGAACACCCCAAATAAAGGTAAGTTATTGTTATATTTCCTATACTTAAAACTTCTGAGAAATTTGGAGAAATTTAAAAATCCCAGACCATAATTTAAAAATTGTTTACACCCTGTAACATATAATGAGCTGCTCGTAATTAAATTTATTGCTTAGCTCAAGGTTTAAGTTAACTTTCACATAAAAGTTTTCCTTTTAAATATTATAAAAATTTAAAAAGCCAAAAATTTAAACAAAATTTTATTAAAAACTTCCTTAAGTAAGAAACCTTGTATTTAGTGGCCTATTTTGACGCGGAACTAAAATTTCCTTTAAAACCATATTAGGGTTTTCTATACCTATCTCTTCTGCTTTTTATGCAACAGGCGTTTTTATATTTGACTTATCTTTTATCTTAAAAATGGAACACTCTGTATTATACTCAAGCAAAATGCCGGCAAAAGTAATAACTCCCAAATTTTTTGTCATTTTCAAAATATTAAAGCATTCTTAAAAAAAAAAGGATCGAAATATAGTGAAGGCACACCTTCCTAATTGTTGAGACGAAATATGGTAAATTCCCTTGTTTCTTAGCAAATGTATCAGACTTAATTTTTAATAACAACCCGGGTTTGTTAACAGACATAACTTTTACTACTACAGTGACGAAAATCCATATATTTTTTGGGAACCGATTACCAGCACAGATGGTCTGTTAACGCGTGGGGTGGAATAATTGGAACACCAGTAGTTTTTTACCATAAAGTCTGATACATTTGCTAAAAAAACAAGGGCAATTTAACATATTTCGTCTCCCAAATTTGGACAGTGTGCCTTCTACCATTTCGATCCTCATTTTTAAGGAAGCTTTAATATTTTAAAAATGACAATAAGTGGTTACTTTTCCTGCATTTTCTTGAATACATCTTATTTTCAAAAATTTAAACTGGTGCTTTTAGCAAATCTACGTAATCCTTAATAAAAAGGTTTTTTAATTACAATACAGGGTGTTCCAATTTTAAGATAAAGGATAAGTCAAATATAAAAACGCCTTTTGCATAAAAAGCAGAAGAGATGGGTAAAGGAAACCTTAATTTGGTTTTAAAGGGAATTTAGTTCCGCGTCAAAATAGGCCACTAAATACAGGGTGTTCCATTTAACTTAAGGAAGTTATTTAATAAAATGTGTGTCCAAACTTTAAGGCAGTTTTTTTCAACACCATGTATAATATTAAAGTAAAACTTTTATGTGATAGTTAACTTAAACCTTGAGCTAAGCAATAAATTCAATTACGAGCAGCTCGTTATATGTTACAATTTTTAAATTATGGTCTGTATTTTTAAATTTCTCTAAATTTCTCAGAAACGGTCAGTTTTAGGTATGGGAAATATAACAATAACTTACCTTTTTTTGGTCTAAAGTATCTAAAAATATAAAAAAATATGGGGTGTTCCATAAGAAAAAAATATAACTTTGATATGTACTTTCTTTTTGGGTCACCCTGTATATTTTAAAATAATTTTGAAATATGCTCCTCATGGACTCACATATGACCGTGCTAAAAGTTTTTTCCCAACTCGTTTCATTTCTCGTAGAAAAACCGAGGCGAATGGGGTGGGCCACCCTGTATATTTGGTAGGTATTTTTCTTAAGTCCTGGCACCGAAGTTAAAAAAATTGTAGGCTTCTAACTTACTTTGTTGGTTAATTTAGTTTATAGATCTAAAATTTTATTTTATATTTTGGAACCAGTTTTTTTAGGTTAATTTACTTTTTTTAATTATTTTTAATTAGTTTTAAGTAAGAACTAAAAGATTTGTTTCTTACAAGTAGCAATAGTCTTGCTAAAAATAATCAAATATTTTGTAATGATTTTCTTACATACAGTAAACCAGGCCGTTACACTTATAGACCGAAGACCGAAATTTTAAGATGGTCTTCAAGGGACTGTAAAAATGTGTGTAATTGTCCTTAAAGGACCCCCAAATATAAAAGTCAAGGTCTGACTGAAGGATAGCGCCTGCCTAGAAACCCTTCATTTTTTTAATTTAAGGGTTGGTAGAGGACCTTTTCTCCGAGAAAAGAGGCAATAAAATACCTTTCCTAGCAGCTCCCAATAGAACAACACGGAATTCCACTGTTATGTATTCCTTCACAGTCCTCCTAGAGAGGCCCAAAACTTCCTTCTTTGTTCATCCCTTCATCCTTAAAGTATCTAGACTACGTAAGGATTTGCCTTTTCGTCCAAAACTTCAAACTTAACATACACACAGTACGATAGGCTTTACTACTATCCATTTGCTATCTAAATGCAACAAAAAAAGGGAATAAAAAGTTTTAAATTCATTTAAATCATGTGGCTCACCCTGCACATCTAGTAATTTAATCAAGACAGTTCCAGTCATGTATAAAAAACCCTATTTGAAATGTCAAAAATTAAAATTCAGATAAATATAGTTGCCGTAACCTAAGCCGTTAGATGTGGTCGATAATCGTTAAGACGTTAGAAGTAAGCAGTAATGACAGACCCATTTAAAGTCCCATTAAGAATTTTCTTTTTTTTTTAGCTTATAAATATTATTTTCTGTTTGCATAATACCTATATTGACTTGTTGATATTTACTGCTGTTATAGATTAAATTGATAGACATTATTGTGGCTGAAACAACCAAAAATGTAAAAATGACGCATGACTATTACCTTTTTTGTATTTTAAGTGCCAAATTGGGGATCAAAATAAAATTTGGGCTTCTCATGTTTGTTGTGTGAGTTGTAACGTAAAAATGCAGTAAATGTATCGAGAGAAAAATTCTATGCCGTTTGATGTTCCTAAGGTGTGGAAAGAACCTACTGATTATGTTCGTGATTGCTACTTGTGCATCACTAAAACAAAAGGAATTTTAAAAAAGCATAGAGACAAAATAGAATATCAAAATTTGCCTTCTGCGCTAAGATCAGTTCCTCATTGCCAGGAACTACCGGTACCGGTAGCGCCTTTAAACCTGGACATCGTGTTTTCTAGTGATTGTAATTCTTTATTAGAATGTGATCCACAACTTTCTGAAAACACCAGTTGTGACTAACATTTTTACCAACTGCATGAACCTCACTCACAAATGACTTGGTACGTGACCTGGGAATGTCAAAACGAAAATGGAACTTCTTGGTTACGCAGAATTCAACAATGAAACTTGTTAGATAAAAAAGCAAGTGTTTCACTTAACCGGAAACAAATGTAACTTATCAAGTTTTTTATTTTTGTATATTTTCTGCAGTGTTTTGAGATTTAAATAAATAAAATAAATAACTTATAATAAAAAAACCCCAAAAATCACATTAATTAAAAAAAAAAAACCTTATTTTGAAATGACAATTTTTGTCAAAATTATATTTTCATTTATATCTCTTTTATTATTTATCTTATCAAAATAGTTATTTACACTAAAAAGAGTGCGAAAAGTGATACTTTTTCGCACGCGACGCAAGTGGAAAAGACACTTTCCGTACGTGTTAGGTACAACATTTTTTCTACGAGTGTGTGGAAAAAGTCAAACTAAACAACCATTAGATAATATTTAATTTTCCATTACACATTATTATTAACAACATTAATCGTAAAGAAGAATTGGTAGCATTTGCAAATGAATCACAGAGGCAAGTTGTTGTGGGTAAGTTGCGGAGTTGGAGATTGCCGTTGAGGTGCAATTGAACGGGTCGTCGTTACAGGTAACAGTGACACATTGTTGCTTGCTAGAAGACGGTACAATGGGCCTTGAGTGCGTTTTGCTGTGTTCTTGTCCTTCTTGAAACTGTAGAGCTTTCTAGGTAGCCTTCCAACAGATGATGACTTCCAACCTCCAAGTCTTTTAATATTCGTTATGCCTTCATCAGAATTAGCTAGCATTGAGCTGAGAAACGGCGAAAGCTATGTCCCGTTAAAGTTCTGGTTTGGAAGACGTAAATAGGTCAGCTATTTCAGAGGGCATCTTGCAAAAGTATTTATTCCTATGCACTGGACATTACAAGCCGATTTTTTGTAATTAACAAAAAATCTTCTGTGTGGTGTTTCGAGCTTTCGTAAACTGGAATACTTTCTATACAAAGCTAGATATTTTTCCATTTTCAATTTCCTTCGGAAATGACAAAACTTCGGCTAGAATGGTTTTGAGTCTGGAATATATAAAGATTCCCCTTATCGTCAATATCATCAATGCTAATTTTCATCAATTCTTCTCGACGACACGCACCAGCTAGTCTGAAAAATTGTACTAACTATCGCTAGATATTATTTGGAGCATCATTAGTAAATTTTGCTATTTCATCTTTCGAAAAAATTTTGGCCTACTTGGGTCTAAATCCCACATTTTGCTTCTTCAAAAATGACGTTTCTTTGAAATATTTGCTTAAATCCATGTTCTTTTCGATCTTAATGACACTTTTTAAGATGGAATACCTTGACCATAAGGTATTGGGTTTACATGTTTTAGCAAGTTCCAGCTGAAATATGCCATAAAAACTTCTTCTTTCATACTTTTGATTTTTTCTCGCCACACCAGCTTGTAAATGCTGTATATTCTTTTCGTACCTGTGCCTTGACTTGGACGGCAACCAATCTAAATTTGCTATTTCGGCTGCTTGAGAATGGATTCAGGTAATTCCTCGTCAGAAGACTCCATGGGGAACGTTTTTTTATTCAAAATCGACGATACTGATCAGAATGTACTAAAGACACTTGTAATTATCGATGACTTTTAATGACTTTGATCTTTTATAATATGGACACCGGCACCGGTCAAAACTAAAAATCTGACAAGTAAGTTTAATATATATGAGGATGTTTGAAACAATGTTTTTAAAACAATATTAATTTTTAGTGAATATTTCGTTGATTTTACACCAAATTTGTACAAATAAAAAAATACTATGCCAATAATAGAATTATACCAAGTCAAACTTCAGAAGTAAAAACATTTTAAGTACCTGTTTAAGTGGAAAATTTACAAGGGTTTACTTTTCCACTCGAAGTGATTATTCCACATTGTGCGGAAAGTGACACTTTCAAACTAAATTGCGTGCGGAAAAGTGCTGCTTTCCACACGCTAGTAGAAAAACATTTTTTTGAGTTTTTCCCGATTTTTTGCTGTCTAACCTCTAATTTTGACTTCAGATTCGTGTCAGCGGAAAAAAATACACCAGAAAATCTTAGTCCGACACCTAGCACACACCACTTTTTTGTGGACCACCTGTGTTATTTTTAATATCTTAAAGACTAAAAAAATGTATGAATTATTAATAAAATATCACTTTATCCTGATACCTACAACAAGAATGTATTTGATATTTTTTTAAATAGTTAACCTGTGGATAAATTGGTATTTTATAAATGGGGGGCAGCACTAGTTCTTTTTACTATCAGTAGCTTAAAAAAATTAAAATCTTTTAACATTTCTTAAACTATTATGCGTTTTTACGTTGGCTAAAATTAAGACAGTACGAAATAAGAAACCAATGCTGAAGCATAGAGTGATGACTTACCGATCATAACTCTATAAAGAAACGAAATTCTTGGATCAAAAAACTTTAAACCTACAACTTTTCACTTTAATTTTGTAAAATTTCCGGGGAAAACTCCCGGATTCCCTATTTTTGTTGGAGGGTATCTCATACTCCCGAAATCCTCCGGTTTGTGGGGAAGGGGGCGCAAATGTCAAGCCCCGCCAAGGGCGCGGTCATACCTAGATACTGCCCTGATCCTAGCGAGTGGCGTTTATTTATAGATTCGTCGAAATACAGCCTAAAAGCAGTCCTGCTTTATAATGGAAACAGAAAACCATATATTCCTTTAGCCCTGTTTAGTGAGAATGAAAAAAACCTATAACAACTTGGCAATCATATTAAATCGTGTTAGATATCAACAGTATCAGTGGCATATCTGTGGAGATTTAAAAGTCATAGGTATCTTGCTAGGACTTCAAGGGGCTTTTACAAAGTATTGCTGTTTTTTGTGTGTGATAGTAGGGCAACACATATAGAACTCTTTTTTTACCTGGTATGTCAAACATCAAATATGCCCCCTTGTTTACCTAAAAAAGGTGCTTCTACCGCCTCCCCATATTAGGTTTTCAGTACCTAAGAAAAATATTTCCTTTACTAAGTGATGCAAAATTAAAAGAGGGCATATTTATTAAATTCCAGCTCCTAGATCAGTGTTTCCCAAAGTGTGGGTCGCGACCCCCTGGGGGGTCGCAATGAGTTACAAATTTCCAAAATAAGACAAAACACTACTTTCTTAAATCATGTATTTTTATTTTAATAAAGCCGTAAATAAAAATTAACAATTAATTATCAAACAAAACATAAAAAACTAAATATTAAAAGTTCTTAAAAAGTCCTTAAAAATAAAAAGAAAAAAATAAAGTCAAATATTACAATGTTAATGAGACCCATGCGCCTGTTTTTTGAAACTAGTCTTTCAAATCTAGGCTGTGTTTTGAGACACACACAATTATATCGTTTTCAAGTACGAGACGATTTCTCACTTTTGTTTTAATGGCAGTCATAGACGAGAAACTTAACTCACATAAATATGATGTTACAAATAGGGAAACCCAAAAATTTTACAGCTTCATTCGCCAACTGAGGGTATTCCCGCATCTTTTTGGTCCAAAATTCGTCCGGGTTCTGGGAAAAAAATTGCAGCTTGAACATTCCATCACTTGATATTTCAATAAGTTGTTCTTTCATGTTTATTGGTATTTCAGCATGTTGAAAAGAATCGGCTAAAAACGGATTCAGTATCCATCTGCAACTGTCGTAACTGTTTTGAATTTCTTCGGGGAAATAATCCCAGAGCTTTTGTTTTAAATTAAGCAAAGTAACTTGCATGCCTGCAAAAACTTGTTCAAAATTTGTAGCATTGTAACATACATTTTCTATAATTTTCTGAATGCACTGGAATGAATCAAGACTGCTTTTGCATAGTGAAGTTGACCATAAATCGATTTTTCTTATAAACCCCTTAATTTTATCTGTGGCTGTAATTATATTAATGTCGCGACCTTGCAAATTACTGTTCAAAATATTTAATTTTTCGAAAATATCAGCAAGGAAACCTAGTTTCAAAAGCCAAATAGGATCGGAAAATTGATTTTCATATGGGGACTTCTCATCTTTCAAATACATTAAAAGCTCTGCTCTTAAGTGAAATACTCTTTTAAGACGTTGCCCCTTAAAAAGCCACCTTACTTCGGTGTGATAAAGAAGATTTTGAAATATAGCACCCATGTCTTCGCAGATTTTTCGAAAAATACGGGTCTGTAAAGTTTTTCCCTTTAATGGAATTTACAACTTTAATGATGGTTTTCATAACACAGTCCATTTCAGGAGGTAAAGCTTTTGACGCCAGAGCTTCTCGATGTAAAAAACAATGTCTCCATGTGGCATTAGGCATTATTTCTTGTAATCTGACGACAAGACCAGATTGATGCCCGGGCCCCCCAATAAAACTTTTATTTAAAAACTTGTGCGTTTCACAAAACTGTCGAATAAACATTTTCCAGTGGTATTGGTCTCCAATGGGGAACGAAATAAAATATCTTCTTGAATGCCATTATTTGTATCATATCTTACAAACGTAATAAATTGGGCACAGTTAGATATATCCGTGGATTCGTCCATTTGAAGAGAAGTACGTGCATTTTTTAAAGATTTTCCATAACTTGCGCGAATATCTTCTGCCATATCACTAATTCTTCTTTGGATAGTATTATTTGACAGAGGTATTGTTTTTAACTTTGCAGCCTCTTTTTTCACCGATCATTATATGTACCATTTCAACAGCTGCTGGCAAAATCAGATTTTCAGCAATTGTGTGCGGATTACTAGTTTTGGCAACGCGATAAGCAACTTTATAACTTGCTAATAATGCTTTTTCGTTAGTAGTGGTTGCCAATTGAAAAGTATCTTGCTGTTTCTGAGGACGTTCAGCTTTCTTTCAAAGAATTCTACGGGTTTGTCTTTTTTATCTGGATGTTTGCTATTTAAATGTCAAAGTAACTTTGATGGCTTCACTTTCGTTTGACAATACTTCTCCACAAATAATACATTGTGGTTTATTGGAAATAATGGTAAAACCATATTTAAGATAATCATCATTGTAAAGTCTTTTTTTCTTTTTATTACTGCCACTTTCAGACGTAGATGGTTCTGCACTTCTTTTTAAAAACTTATCCATAATTTGTAATTTATCGTAGACGTAAATACGTAAAGGGGAATACGTAAGTCCCCAAAATATTTACTCATTACTTAATACCGCTGCATTCCATACAACGCGCTGTTTCGAACTGAGGTCTCATTGCACATCGCCGCTTATATAAAGCCGAAACGAGGCTACGAGAACGTTCAGAGTGCCATCTACTAGCGAAGTAAGGTAGAGCCTTCGCGAATATCATGGAAAAAGTATTGCGATGTAGACACAAACAAAGATGTCGCGGTGTACAATGTGCAGTCGACTTTTTATTATTTATTTTTATTGTAAATGCAAGTCTGGCAGAAGTACTACTAGTTTACTAGTGGAACAGATCGCAATTATTAAAATAATTGTTGAATTTTTTAAATGTATTTAGTTTAAACTTAAACAGTAAAGTAAAATAAAATTTGAGAAACCATCAGTTGTAAATTAGGCACGCTATTTTTATCGCTATTTTGGTTTGGGTGATGAGTAGGGGGTCGTGAACAATTTTTTTAACAAAAAGGGGTCGCGCTTTAGATAAGTTTGGGAAAAACTGTCCTAGATGATCTCCGTTTTCAAGAACAATTAAATAAAAAGGAATTGGCAGCTTGGACGTGTTTTGTGAATGTAGTAAAAGTGTTTCTGGGCAACAAGAATTACTAGGATGTCGCATGTCTCTAAAAATACATTTTGCACTCCCATTTAAATTTTTTCCCGGAAAATTTGGGTGCGGTAAGCGACAAACATGGAGAGAGGTTTCACTAGGATATCAGAACGATGGAAACAAGATACCAGGAAGGCTGGAACCCATCTATGTTGAGCGACTACTGTTGGTTTTTAAAAAGGGATGATGCTACAGAACACAAAAGGAAAAAGTAAACATTTTTGAAGCTGTATCATATCTCGTGCAATATATTTTTATTCACATAACAACCAATTCGTAGTATTATTTTTGTATAGTCTTCACATGTTTTATATGTTTACAATAAATAAATATATTAGATTGTAAAAATATGTCGTCTCCTCTTATTTCTCCTTATAACAAAAAAAAACTGCACGTGATACAGTATTTAGCTAATCATTTTTGGATTAAGGACTCTATATATAATAGTATCTTTCATTACCAGTACGGAAATGAAGATTTTTTCGTGCGCGCGTGACAAATTCTCGTGTCACGTCGGGAAGTCATGCAAGAACGGAAAAATCCATTTCTGGACGTGTAATGAACGATATTTTTTATTATACTTAGATACCTGAAAACAACATAAACAAAAAACATCGCAAAAAATTATTTAAGAAAATTTCGATTATTTATTTTTATTTTTAAAACAGTAAAACAAATTAAGAAAAAAAAATACAAGCTAATTAAATCTAAGAAAATTAATTTTGGACGGAACTGTTATATTTATTGTACAATTCGTATTATTCTTAAAGCTCAATCCCTTTTGTATTTCTTTTTGTTGAACTAAAGATGTTAAAGCGGAGTGATCGTGTATGTTTTGGTTCTCTTGATTGGCTGTTACAGATTTTGTAGTTTCCAAGTTACAAGGCCTAAACAACTTTTGGGATACTTCAATTTTTTTGTATGGACTCCTCTATATATCCTTCTGCTATATTGGAAGAAAGCCATCCTCCGTTTCTTTTCAAAGTGAGCAAATCAACGCCGCTTTCTACCTAGCCGAAGAACGCCTTAGCCCATGTCCGGTATATTCTTCGTGATTTTTTAGTTTTAAGTATTTTGCAACAAGTTTTGGAATACCACTGATAGTATGGCATCCAACATGTTGAGCGTAACATCTTTGGTTTCGGTATGCAACAAATAATCTTCTACTCTCCATATTTTTAGGGCGGAGATCTGCGTATTTACGGTAAAGTGTACAGGGATTGAATTTGCAATTTTCATTGGTAATGGTAAAATATCTTGACCTGTGAGTTTTTCATCTCGTAAGAACACGATAAGGAAACGCCCATTATCTTCCACATCGTCTAAACTCAAACGTATTAAATCATCGGTAAAATTTTACTTTACGGACACCATGCCGATTTTCATAAATTTTTGCATACGGGGGTTTTTTGGGGCGCTGATCACGAATCTAAAATCAGTTTTTATCCGCCAACCTCTGGTTTTTGAGTTATGAGGCCTCCAATTGAACTAACCTCAAAATTCTCCCTTCTTGAAACTGATTATCAACAAATGGGAACATACACTGATTAGGCACTTATATATTAAACAAATACACTAAAATTTACAATAATTTATTGTCTATTTTAAGTAAAAATTATCTCAAATGAATCCACTTTTCTGTACGTTGTAAGAAGATTTATGATGTATAACTGGTTGCCTGATTCATAATTAAGTTGTCAAAATATAAAAAACTGAATTTATTTGGGGTGTTTTTTACTAAAAATATTTAATAAACTTTTGTAAATTTTAGTGTATTCGTTTAATAAATAAGTACCCAATTAATGTATGTTCCATTTTGATGGTAATCAGTTTCAAGAAGGAGGAATTTTGGGAAAATGTCCATTTTGAGGTTAGTCCACTTTGAGGCCTAATAACTCAAGAACCAGAGGTTGCCGGAAAAAACTGATTTTAGATTCGTGATCAGCGCCCCATAAAACCTTTGCAAAAATTCATGAAAATCGGCGTGGTGAAAGTAAAATTTTACTAAATCATCTCTGCGGCATGCGCCGAAGATGCCAAACACTAAAATTACTTTTGGTAGTAGGTATTGTCCATCTGAAGCTTCACATAAAAATTTGGTTTCTTGTTCTGATGTAAGAACCTTGATTTCTTTGGTACATGTCCTACAGCTTGTCGTTTCAAAAAAGCGATAGTTTTTGGATATTGGTTGTGAGTATTTTCTTTTATTGCCAAAGAACTCTTTAACAAGGAGAATCGACACCATTTTAGAAAAATAAACTAAGAGAATATCGTCACTCACAAATTTGATTCTTTTCTGAGTCCGCCATTCGGTAAAAATGTGATATTCATGTTCATATTTCAATCTGGATTTCACTGGTAATAAATCCTTTACTTCTGCCGCTTGTTGTAATATAATATCGGGAATATCCGGATTTTTTTCCAAATCTGAATTCATTTTTTGAAAATGGCATAAATTTCACTGACAGAAAATAAAATATGTCATTAATAAATAAATCGTTGTTATAAACAGTTTCCATGGATGGATTTTTGTATAAGCACACGGAAAGAGGGATCGGGAAAAAAAATTCCGTGCGCTGTTCTGAAAATGTCATTTTTACTATATTTAATACACAGTTGAAAATTGTAGTATTTTCAGGTAAGTATAATAAAAAATACTTTAAACAAAAGTGTTTTTATCAATGTTACTTTTTTTAATTAAGCTATGTAACAAAATTTTTTGTAGATCTTTTAGTTTTTGAGATATTATCAATTTAAATTTAAAATAAAAACGCAAATATCTTAAAAACTTAAAGAACTACAAAAAATGTAAATAAAAAATGTGCTTTTTAATAGGCTTTAAAAAAGGTTATATACACATATTTAATAAAATAAGTAATAAAGGAGATGTAAGCAAAAAAGTGATTTTGAACAAAAATTTTATTCCGGAGTGGCAAAAAAAATGGGAATAAATTTAAACGTAAATATTGTTGTTTTTTAGTGTAAATGGGTTTGCTCATTTATTTTTATTATAAAATTGTTAAAATTTGCAAAAAAACTATAAATAGTAAAATAAAATTTAAAAAAAAAATAATTACTCTAAATCAATAAAAACTACAAAAAAAAACATATGGAAACAAAATTGTGGCGTCTACAATTTTAAACAAATAGGTTTTTATAAATTATTTTGCTAAAAGTTATAGTATTCTAGTTAAAGCCAAAAATAAACATTTTTTTTAATTCGTAAAAATTTTTACAAAAATTCTTTATCACTTATTATATTAAAAATGTATATAAAATATTTTTATAGAGCCGATCAAAAAACACATTTTTGTTTAATACATTTTTCCGTAGCTTTTTTAGTTTTTAAGATATTTCCTTTTTTATTTTAAATTTAAATCGGTAATATCTTAAAAACTAAAAGAAAGACCTTTATAAATTTTATTAAACAAAAATTACGCAGTTTTATTGGACCATTTATTTTAATTATTTATCTTTTTTTCCCCAAAATTAATAGTTTTTAAGTTATATCGAAAAAAAGCTTTTTCCTAGATAAAAAAAATATGCAACTTGAGCCCGCTGAGCTGAGGCACAAGATGTGGCTTTGAATTGACTATAATTTATAGTAATATATGAAAAAAATTATGGGTATCTCTTATTGACCAGGTTTTGTGCGGTGGGCTCCCGGACCAATTTTTCTTACGGCTTAACGTTACGTCTTTCGGCTCACGTTACTGATACCAAGCTAAAACTTACTAAAAAATCGATAATTTTAGAAATCTCTCAATCGTGCCGTTAATCGTTATGTTAGTATAGTCTGTCTCAAATTATATTGTTATGGCTTTTGACGGACCATACCCCAATAAACATTTAACGATTTTATTACCTATTGTTATTAGGTAAACCCATTTGTTCATAAGGGCAGGGGTGGGCCAGGTATTTTTTGAGTATTAACCATTAGGCCTATAAATATTTTGGCTAATATTTTAGTGGCAGTGTTAAATAACCATTTTTACTGTGCATTTTGAAAAAGTTGTTTTACGAGAATATAACTATGTCGCGTCAAAATCATTTGTCATTAGATGCAAAACAGGTTGTGAAAAATGTGTTTGAAACTTTAATTAGTAAAGGTCTAATTAAACATGAAGCTTTAAAAGAAACCTGTCTTCTTACAAAAACTCCAATATCATCGATAAGGGATATTATTATAAGTGAAGAATTGAACAAAAAAAAACGTAGTGATTTTTAATCTCACCGTATAGACAATAGTGATCAGGACCTAATAAGAGGAAAAATAATTGTCTTTGTGAAAGCGAAGTTATTCCTACCTTGGATAAACTGAAAAAGAAGCTAGACGAAGACGAAACCAATATAAATATAAGCCGTGCCACCCTCCATAAAATTGTTTGTAAAATGGGATTAAAATACCGCAAAATAGACAAAAGACAAGTAGTAATGGAATCGCACAGATTACGCACTTGGAGATTTAATTACCTTCAAGAAATTAAAATATATAGGTTAGAAAACAGATCCATAATTTACCTTGATGAAACATGGTTCGATACACACGACACAGTATCCAAAGGATGGGTTGATGCCAGTCAAAACTATCAGACGAAAGCACCTTCAAATAAAGGAAAGCGCATTACCATAATACACGCTGGTTCAGAAGACGGATTTTTCCCAAACTGCTTGCTGTTGTCTGCAAAGAATATTAAGGATTCTAGCTTGGATTATCATGAGGATACAAGTGCAGAACTTTTTGAAAACTGGTTTCAAAATTATCTTTTAAAAAATATTCCAAACAACAGTGTTATTGTCATGGATTACGCAAGCTACCACAGCCGTCTGCTACACAAAGCACCAGCTTCGTCAAGTTCAAAAACTGAAATCCAGGATTATTTATTAGAAAACGATATTTATTTTAAATTTAGTTACTTAATGTAATATTAAGATTATACTTACTTAAATAAACAATAAATTATAAATCTTTGTATTATTAAAGTCCGTCCCTAATGTTCTGTCCTTTAATACCTACCGATCTGCAGTTTATTGCTGTCGGCAGGTATAATCCATAAATGAAAGCAAGAGCTAACACGGTATACTTTGAGACAGACTATACCGACTGTATTTGGTATTGTTGATCAATCTGTCAACGATGGTGTCATATTCATTCGAGGCATTATCTTACCAAATACCATTTATGCTCAGACTCTGAGCCAGATATTTTTATTATGGATTTAACTACTTTCATTCAAAAATTTAAATTCTTAAAATCAGGTTTTGGTAAATGTAATATTCTTACACAAATGAAAGTCTTTAACACTTTTAACTTGTCTTTATTTATTCCTAACTTGGGACATTACAGTTGTTTGGTTTAAACCAGTATCACAGATAAAACGAATAACACTTATTATATTGCAGAGAGAGCGGCTTGATATCCAGACCAAATATCGGAAAATATAATTTTAACGCATGTGCGCTAAAGATAAACAATTTACCACGCCCAAAAAAGGGCGCGCTGTTTAAACGCCAAGACTGGATATTACAGTAAATTTTCAAAAGCACGTACTATTCGAAACCAAGCAAAAAATATTTGGCAAATTTTGATTACTTAAGATAATACTTGTAAATATGCTTATTTTACCATTTATTTTCCATATTTTCATGCAAAATTACGTATACATTTTTAAACATTGAGAAAATTATATAGTTATTAAAATAAAATATGTATTTCATTTATCATTAATACTTACAAATTCCATTATATCCACTGCGTACGCTAAATTAAATTAAACAATGAATTATTCGTAACAAAATTAATAAAATTTTATGTTTTAATCACGGCTCTGGAAAAGTTTTGTTCTCAAAAATAATACGAAAGAGTACGGCTAATCTATGACGCTTATTTAATGTTTTAATTAAAATTTTCAGTGCACTGTCATTTATTTAAAGGTAAAACATATTATTTTAGAGTTGACATAGACCATATATTTTAAATAATAAAACATACAGTAAATTTAATTACATTTATTTTAGAATTTCCTAAAAAGGTTTACAACAATGGTAAAATTATATATTTATTTTTAAGTAAGTTTTTAACCGGGATTGATCCCATATTAAAAACAATTAATATTATGGCTCTCCCTTTTTTTTATCATTTATTTATTTTTATTTTAAAAATTCACAAAAAAATTTACAAAAAAAATATTTTACATACACGCTGTTTAAGTAGAGGGGGAAAAGAGCGTGTCTATCATGTCACGATTCCCTCTCTGCAGGTCATTTGAAAAATAATTAAATAGCAGATTTTTTTCAGTATAAATGGCATTATGGCAGGAACCAAAAAAAAAGGTTTCTTAAAAAAAGAAGTAGGTTTTTTTCAGTTATTTTTTAAATTTTCCAAATTTTTAAAAATGGTAAAAATTGGAAATTTTATTTTTTTGTTGGTTTCTGCCATAAAGGAATACATAAAGAAAATTTATACTAACTTTCCAGAAAATCATTCAGTTAGAACTAAAGATTTTGTGACAAACGTTGCGAAAAAAGTAGTTCCAAAAAAAATGTATTCTAAGTTTCAACTTTTGATTTCAGCTTCATTGCGCCGAACAGTAACTTAAGCTTTAACATTTAAAATAATTTGTAACGTATATTTATAGTAATCAGTTACCACCTGCAATTCACCACCTATGGAGCAACAGCTCCCATGGCCCGTTGGGGCTGCGAAAATCTCCAGCTCACCAACGCTAAGGTTGATTGCTGACAACATACATTGATAACTCTACGTTGTCACGAGTTGATACTACCCGTCTAAAGAGTTCAGAAGAACAAAACGATGTTACTCACCAGTGTCTACCACTAGGTAGGCAGGTTTAAAGTGAGTGGACTTTTTACGCCCTCCACTGCGACCGCTCGGTCTATTGTGGCTCACACCTTTTTATATTTCTCCCAATAGGATCGGACTTCTAATGAGTCCGATACCAGATTGGAAGAGAGTTCTTACATCTCCTCTTACTTGTGTTGCTACCGGACACGAGCACAATGTGTTCTGATGTGTTCTGGTGCCCCTGTCTCCTGTAGAGTATGACGAGCAGACGATTAGATCCGTCATGCCCCCCTCTCCCGGTCTAGTGACGTGGGTAGCTACCAGGTCATTGTTACAGGAACCAGATATTCTTTCTAAGGCCACATCTCCGGCCTTACCCTATGAAAACGGTCCTATCCGCTTTCTGTTTAAAGCCAGGGAACACTTTTCCCTATAAAGGCGGTTCTGTCCGCCTTCTGTTTGGATTCAGGGATCCCTTCCTAAGCACCTGTTTGTTTGGGATGGATTAGCCCCACCCTGTGAAACAGGCGCCGGTGACTTCAGGGGCACCTTACGAAACGGATTCACCCGTTTCGGTCGGCGCACCTTTGTTTGCTTGTGACCTTGAGTGGCACCTCTCGAAACGGATTTATCCAGATGTAGGGTTTTCGTCTCCAATATAAGATTGCTCAGTGTCAGTATTATGGTGGCTGTGTTCTAAGGAAGTATTAGTGAGTTTTAAGAGGTATATCCTCATATCATTTCATCAACTGTTGTTCCATTTTCGGGTCTGTTATAGCCAAAACAAAAAGGAGGTATAGAATTAAAATCAAAAAAACAATTTATTTAAAATTTTTAAATAACTTAGCCCAAAATATTGCATATATTTGAGTTACTTACCTTATAATTAATTTTTGTGTTAAATTTCAACATACGTTATTGGTTATGTTGTTAGATTTTTCCTAATAATTGCACGTACACGACTGGTTGCGTGTTAGATTAATTATAACTTCTTGGCACTGTGTCTTCTTAAGGACTCGTCACTCTGATAATTTTCTATGTGTAAAAGTACTCCAGCGAGGCACTCCTAAAGCCGCAATTAAATATTTCAAGAGTAAAAAAAATCTGTAGTAAGTTAAAAATTGTTAGACTTTAGCCAAAAGAAAAGCTAACGGCTATAAAAAAAAAGTTGAATATTCTATTACCGTAGCAGAAAGAATATTTTTTAATTTTAATAAACAAAGAACATTAAAAAAAGAATATTGGAAAAATTATCTGACAAACTTTTGAAGTCAGAATAGATTAATCTACCCAAATTATTCGGTTATATTTGAAACAACATTTAGACCAAGCCTTATCTGGTTTTAGGTGGATATGTGAGGTGGCAGATATGTTTTTACTGTAAACCCTTTAAAAGCATGTATATAACGAGAATCAAGATATACACCCTTTAAGAAAGGTCCGCAACATTTGTTAAATATACAAAGATTTAAAAAAATGCTTATAAATTTGTAAGTATTGGTCGTAGAGGAAAACTAAAATAAAAAAGCTTCTTTATTAAATTTTCTACAAAAATAAAAGGAGTTAAAAGTCGCAAAATCTATTACGCTTCTTGAAAAAAAGCATCGAACAAAAAACAAAGGCAGAAAAAGCGTAGTTCTTTGCGTCAATTTGTAAATCCTTTTGACTTTTCTCAGGAGCTCCATATTTGGCCAAAAGAAATATCATACCATGATGAAGCGTCAAGTTAAATTTTGTTAAATTCGGTTTGATAGTTTTTGCACAATGATTTTGCATTCCAATTTTGTTTAAAAAAAAAAAAATAAAAATTTTGCAAATTTAATAGAGTCCAGTATATTAACCTAAGCACTTTTTTAGTTATACCTGATACCTCAAACTATTAAATGTTTTTTTTTATTGAAAAATTAATAATTTTAAAATTTTTAATAGTACGTTTATCTGTATACAACTTAAAGCATGTATACCTGGAGGGATAATGTAATGTGCTAATAACGTGGTGACGTCAGAGAGGAAGAAACCAATAGCATGACAATTGCTAACTCACTCGTATGTCGCACCTAATTTGCCGATTCAATTTGCACTATTTGAATCAGCGAATTAGGTAATGTGCGAGTGAGATAGCAATTGCCATGACTTGACTCTTTGACACGACCACGTTATTAGCGCATTGCATTAACCCCCCAGGTATTGTATATGCTCTAAGGCAGGGGTCTCCAAACTACGGCCCGAGGGCCACATCCGGCCCGCGGACAGATTTTGTCCGGCCCGCGGAGAGCTAGCATACTTGAAAACTCCTTTTAGAGAACAAATCATTTTTATAGCAAATTAAATTTAGTTTACTGAAGTATTCTAATTTTATGTTGAATAATTATTAATATGACATCTACATTGATATGGTCATGAGCTAACTCCGCTAACTCATAACATTCTTGTAGGCTTATTGTTATTGTTTTTGTGATAAGTTGGATAAAGAAATACAGAATTGTAATGAGTAAAGACATGTATAATATGCAGAAAATTTAACTAGTATATAATAACTAACAAATTATTGAAATGAATCAACTAACATTTTATACATTTTAAATAATCACATAACTTATAACAAACATAATGACATATGAAATACTAATGAGATTTATGTAATTGAGATTTTCCACTGACAATAGTTTGTAGTTGTGGACTAATTTTACTTGTACCAATTATTAAAAGAGATTTAAGATGCTCATCAGTTAATTTCGATCTGTAAACATTTTTTGTGTACTTCATTTTGGAGAAGGTTTTCTCACACAAATAAGTAGTACCAAAAACAGAAAACAGACCACGAGCAAATTTATGCAAATTATCAAATTGTGTCAGTGGAAGACTCTTATAAAATTCCAACAAAGATGAGTTTTGATATTTGTTCTTAATTATATCACTGCATTGTAGATCAATCATTTCCATTTGAAGTTCCGGGGCTAGGGTTTCAATGTCAGTATCAAAAGGATTCTGAAAAATCTTAATTTGATTCACAATGGCATCAAAGTTCGAGAAACGAGTATCAAAATTTATCTTCAAAGCACTCAAAGTTTCGATTGCAAAATCGATAGGAAACTCAGTCTCAGTAGTGTGGCTGAATATTTCACATGTTTTAAAATGTGAAAAACATTTACTTCGTAGTTGTGATTGAAACAGTCTCAATTTCTTCCGGAATGATTTGATATTAGTGTATAAATCAGGAAGATGCTGGTTTTCTCCTTGCAATCCCAAATTCAGTTCGTTCACATGTTTTGTCAAATCAACATAGAATGCTAACTTCCACAGCCATGCGTTGTTTTGTAATTCAGTAAGAGGGCGATGCTTTTCATTCAAAAAAATTTCGATCACTGCTCGAAGTTCAAAAAAGCGCTGAAGGACTTTCCCACAACTAAGCCAGCGTACGGCAGTATGATAAGGTAAGTCAGTTTCTCCAATCTCTTCAATAAATTGTCGGAATTGTCGGTGATTCAGCCCAAAAGATCTGATAAAATTAACAGTTGATATGACTGTTTCAGAACGTCAGACATATCCAAACATTTTCCGCACAAAGACTGTTGATGAATGATACAATGTAAGACTAATGGTTTTGAACCACCGTCATTTTCTACAGCCTTTGACACAAGAGCAACCACTCCTTTATATTTCCCACTCATGTTTTTGCCTCCATCAGTTGTAATACATTTCAAGTTTTTCCATCGAAGGTTCTTTTGATTAATGGCCATTTCAACTCCTTTAAAAATATCTGTACCAGTAGTTGTGCCATGAATACTATACATATCAAGAAGTTCTTCGTGCACTTCATAGCTTTTATCTACTCCTCGAATATAAATCAACACCTGAGCAGTATCTGACACATCCGTTGACTCATCCAAGGCCAAGAAAACCACTCAAAATGTCCATTTTTGTCGAACAGTTGAGAGGATATATTTTCAGCGATGTTTTCTACCCTTCGAGCCACAGTGTTTGCTGACATACTGACAGTTTTTAATAAATTTACCTTTTCAGGGCACATTTCTTCGGCTACTGCAATTGTGCATTCTTTGATCATTTCTCCATCGGTGAATGGTTTTCCACGTTTTGCAATTTCAAGAGCCACACGAAAGCTGGCACGAGTTGCAGCCTCTTGTTCAGTTTTGAGTTTTGTAAATGAAGATTGCTGCGATTTCAATCCGCGCTGCATAGCTTCGAATTTTCTGTCCGCAAACTTCCTGTATATTTTGAGTAATTTTGAAAATGTTTTGTTTCATAATGACGTTTAATGTTATATTCTTTGAGAACGGCTATGCTTTCATTGCAAATCAAACATAGCGCCTTGTTACTGGACTCAATTACGAAATACTGAATGTTCCACTGATCTTTGAATTTTCTGCATTCACTATCAATTTTTCGCTTCTTTTCCATACTACTAATTCACACACAAAAGCAACAATTCAAATCAAAATACTGTTATAAGATGTCTTAAACTTAAACACGCACAAACACGTTTTAAGGAGGTATGCAATATTTTATTTAACAACAGTGTCATAGGAACTGACTTGTGGTTGCGCCACTAGCCTTCTTATATATTCCAATTACTGCCATCTAGAAGTGAGTGGAAGACACCAGAACTTTCTCGAACCAACGAGATTATTCTGTACGTGCTATTAGCGCCATCTGTTAGCGATAGAAGGTACTACCTATTTCCGCTTGTGTCCACCAGATGTCGTGTCACGTTACTCCTCATGGCTCGTACTCTACGACTAATCTAGAAATTACAGATAATGACAGGAAAATTAATAATATGCAGTGTTGCCGTTTTGCGGACTTTAGTCCGATTTGCAGCCTTTTTTAAACGTTGTGTACTTTTTCGGACTTTTTTTTTTCATCAGTGGACTATTTCACTTCTTACCACCGGCAACAATGATAATATGGTTTTGGCCCTCGGAACTTACTGGAGTAATCAGTATGGCCCTAAGGCTGGAAAGTTTGGAGACCCCTGCTCTAAGGTATGCACAGGAAAAAAAATAGTTAAAGCTTAATACTGGAACTGATATTAAAAATTAAAAACGATTCAATGGTTTTAATTTGTGTCTTATTTCTTAGGTTAAACAATATTTAAATTAGAAATTTTACCTTTTTTTAATTACTAATTATATGACCTTATTTTTAATGCCACGTAAAACCTAAAAAACAATGATTTTTTGCAACAGCGGACTCTTGCCTCACCTGATAAAACTATATAGATTTAGTTGTTAGAATATTAAATAAACAAATAATATAAAGAAAGTTAATAAATGTTTTATTTAGTAATAAAAGCTCTTTTTATTAACTAGGAAATGTAAATATGCCTTAAAAGGTATCCACCATTCTGTCAAGAAATATTACAATACTGACTGACAGTAAAATCCTTTTAAGCTTTTCAGTATAAAATCAAGCCAAAACTTAACAGTGTTAAAAAGGTATTTTTAATTTAATTATCAAGTTTTTTTTTGTCAAGTATAATAAGGGTGGTGTTCAAAATATGGCGTATTTATAGAAGGAGAATACATTTGGTTTAACAAAAAATGTTTGTTTAAGGTTATGTCCCAGATTACTAAATTTCTAAGATACAGGATAAAATTTATTTTGTATAGTATTATTATTATAGAAGTATTTAGAAGCTATTATCATCCAGAATAATAAATTAACATTTATTTAATGAATTTAATTATTTTAATATTATTACTTTGTCTTAAGAAATATAAAATTTTTGACTATTATTAAATGCATTTTATAATATTCTCAAAACAAACTTAAAATATGTAATAAAAAGTGCATTTATATTATTTAAAAAAGATCACTCTGTAGACTTAATATTCTCTAATAAAGATTACTAATATTTGGTTAGTTTTGCTTGACGCTTGGGTTTTTTTAGAAAACCTAAAATTAGTTAACTCACCATTTAATTCTTTAAAAAAATTATATATTATGTATCTCTGACTAAACTTGTGTGTACTTGTATAAGCATACATTTATATAGAAGGGTCTCAGGTATCAAGCCGACAGAACTTTCAGCGCTCAGCTCATCGCTCCGAACACCTGCCTCTTCTAACTGCTGTATCTTTATAATGGCTTAGAATTTTAAAAAATTACCTAACCACCATATTCTAGACATATTAAGGAAACAACTTATGTAAAAAAAATAAAAATTTATTTTTTGAACCTATCTTACCCCTTAATGCACCAAAAAGAGATTTCTAATATACATCAAAAATTATATTACTCTAAAATCACTTATGTAAAATAAGGGCCAAGTTTCTATCCAAAAATCTCGACCTCTTAAGGTACTAAGTTCTTAAATTAAACCAAGTTCTGTTCATCATTTTTGACTTGGCAAGTTTTTTACTAATTTGTCCGTATTAACGTGTTTTTTTATTAATACAGACAGTTTTTCTAATTAATTCAGACAGTCAGAGTGAAATTGTGAACAGAACTTGGTCTAATTTTAGATCTTAGTACTTTAAAAAACCTCGGGTTTTGAGTAGGAACTTGAACCTTATTTTACATAAGTATTTTTGGTGGGTTTATTAAATGAAAAAAAATAGGGGGGGATCTCATGCCTGCTGTTTTTTGTAGACCTTGCTCTGTAGGTAGAACCTAACTATAAGAGTAAATAGGAAGTACGAAAATTGCTAATTTTAATGTTCCTTAACTTGCGCCTGGTTTGAAGTCTACTAGGCAAATGTGGTAATTTTGTTTATTAATTGTAAGTGAATAAAAGCTGGCCCGCATTTTAAACTCTGAGATCATTATGACCTCAGAAAGTCGGGTTCAATTAGATGACCAAATTTTAAATTATGCCCTAAAAATACGATATTACGACCCTGTTTCAGGGCTTTTCAAGTAAAAATTTGCAGTATTTCGAATTTTTTCTTTACTTGTGTCTTAAAACCAAGGAAGTTTAAAGGTGTATGGAAGCCCAATACTGTAGAACAAAATTGTCCAGGCGTGCAGGGCAGCGGGAATCGGGGGGTTGGCCCCGCGGAGTTTGCGCAATGAATAGTAGGTCAGAGCCGGACTTCCATAATTCTTTGTTACTATCTATAAAGTTGACATCATCAAATGTCAAATTCAAGCATTCACTGTTTTTTTATTTTTTGCACAAAATTGTTGGTTATTAAACGATACTACCATAGAATATTTAAAAATATTGTGTAATATTGGATTTTATATCATCTGAAATAATATGGAAAGAATAGATGGCGCCACTTTACAGCCTTCTATTTAAATGGTCGATATTTTTGGGAGTTTGGTATTTTTACCAAAAATCTTAGTAAATAAATAAAAACACGATTTTTTAAAAATAAATTTCAAACATTGTATAATAGTTTCATGTACTTATCACCAATTTTGTGATAAAGAAGGGCAAGATAGTGTAATTGAGTTTAATCTTATCCTAAGATTGTGGTTGTACATTAAAAAGTGAAAATTTTTATAACTGCTTTTTAGGCATATTCTTTTCACTAATAACAAACATTCATGAAACAGAATAACAGTGGTTAAAAATATTTAGTAACCTTTGGTACCTAGGTATCCATTCTAACAGTAACCGTTAAATATTGTGTCTACATTATGTCGAGCTTAAAAAGTTGATAATGTAAGTTTAAGAAACCAAAAATCTAATTTCTTTTTAAGCAAATACAGAAAAAGCAAAAAGGAACTTAAACATAAAATTGTACTTTCTTTTATTCAATTAGAGGGACCTGTATAAATTAAAATTTGCCTGGTCTGCCCAGTAATTAATAATTTTGATCCTTTAAAAGCATGCACTAAATTATTAAATGAAATAAAAAAACCTAAATGTAAACCTTATTTCTTTTTAATAATCCACAGAAATACACAAACATTGTGGAAATCATCTAAAAGATAGTTAAGATTGCCTTACTTTTCTCACTGCTATTTCCTATGAAATTTTCATTTTCTATAATTCATAATTGATATATTATTATTTATTCGGTTACCTAACGTTACGTCTCATAAGAAGCACCTAATTTAAATATAAGAAATACTTACCTAAAGTAAAAAATGCCGGGTATGTTACCTTTAGATTTGCAAGACAAAACCATACAACCTCTAGTCATTTTGTTACGATATTATAAGTAACAAACAATAAACACAAAATTATGGTCACAATTTAATAAACACTAATCATTAAAATAAGAAGGTTTTTATCAATCCAAAAAACTTCTGCAACCACAAAATATAATCACACGAAGCAAAACAATCGAAACTAATACGGCTCTCATAAAAGTATAATGTTTTGCCTAACTACACACTGATTTATTCGTGTGTAAGTAGGCAACACATTAAATTATTTCGTGGAATTTCGTTATTGCGCAAAATCGGCAAGGCCAACTCTGACAGTTATTTTCATACTGGGCTGGACATTTTTTGATCGAATGGGCCATAGCATTGGGCTTCCATACACCTTTAAACTTCCTTGCTTAAAACCTACTTGCTTACCGAATTTTACTTCTCCCGGAAGTACCCCATAATTTTGATAAGTAAGTCAGTCAGTTAGTAGTAAAAAGGCCGATTTTTAAAATCGAATATCTTAGAAACCACTTGACATACCTTTTTTAATTTTTCCACAGGTAATAAAAACTACTCATGTGAGTTTACGTATCGCATCTTATACCTTTATTTAAAACAAGACCTAAATTTTAAAAGGGGGAAAAATAGGCCAAAAAATTTCGTGTAATAAACACTCATTCAATATCATGCAATATTTCTTATTAAGTTCCTAACTTTTAATTAAATCAAATGTAATTTTATAGTGAAGTGTGTAAATTCTTAAGCCAATTCGGCCTAAATTTTGATTGATATAACTTCCACGCAGTATTTTATTAATCCCGCAAATTACTCCATAAATTACTTAAAAGTTAAAATTTAAACAAAACTTTTAAACTGCCAAGTCGGTTTTCGTAACTTTTACCATATAATTTACAAAAAACGCAACAATTAATCCTTACGGGACCCTTGACGAATCGACTGGGCTGAGAAGGCGTGATAAGACGCATTTCGCCCTAATTCTTTGCTCCTCAGCACCCCTGCATGTATTTCCAGTTTATTTTAATTTATTTTACGATAATTTTGGCCTTAATGCCAGCTCCCGCCTTCGTTGCGAAACCGCCGCCTTATTTAATAATATGATACGAGCAAGTCAGGACCGTATCAAAGAAGATTCCTATTTAATTTCAAATATTTTTAAGGTGGGAAAAAACCACATCAAAGGCTTTTAAGAATATACATTTTGTCAAATGTCTACCCGCAATTTTTCAATAAAACAAAAAATTTAAATTAATCATCAAAATTTATTTTATCGCCTTTAAAGTAGTCCCTTTCCGAGGAAATACCATTATGCCAACGAGTAATCCAATCATTTATACATTTTTTACCGGCTGGTATCGACTTCAGCTCCTTCTGCGAATTCTCTTTTATGGCTCCTCCTTTCCGTGTTCCTCGAAATGACAATTCAAGTTTAGGGAACAGAAAAAAGTCACGGAGCCATATCTGGTAAATACGGTGCTCTCTCCAAACACTTCATAATGCCTAAATAGTATTCTTTATTTGTTGTTTGACCTTTTGGAAGGAATTCACACCACGATAAGCAAAGAAAACTGTAAGCATGACATTAGTTTTTGATCGATTTGTCTTGGTTTTTTCGGTTTCTGCTCGTTTTTGTAACGCCATTTGGCTGATTGTTGACTTGGTTGCATGTTATACTCGTAAACCCATGTTTAGTCACCAATTATGGTGCATTGCATAAATGTAGAGTCACTGGCGACTTGAGAAAGCATGTCTACAGCAACCGATTTTCGATGTTCTTTTTGCAAAATATCAGTTCTCAAAATCGTACGAACTGATTCGTGTGAGGCATTATGCTCTTGTGCTAGCTTTCTCAAACTATAATGACGATTTT